>JAHWXV010303050.1:0-14684 GCA_024586415.1 Phrixothrix hirtus | reverse complement strand
TTCTTATTGATGTTGGCAGGAAATGGTCCCATTTAATACCGTCGTTGAAGCTATTGGAATCAATGGGATTACATTAATTTCGGAATGTCCTTTGAAAAGAGCCCTGGAAAATGGTGATAGAAATAACAGACGAATGTGATTGGTGGATCGGAAAAACAGAGTAGTGGAAGCTTTGCGAGAACTTCATGATGGTCCATCAGTAAGGCAGATAGGAGTAAAGAAAACACTGGAAAAGACCCGTGAATGATTTTATGGATAAACTATGGGAATGGTGTTAAGGAATGGTGCCGAAGGGTAAGGGTTCCCTGAAGAAGCGAAAACACCCACGAGACAATATAATGCGGGTAGCTTAATTGAAAGAGTAGCAATTGATATAGCGGGTCTGTTTTCAGAAATAGAAACAGGAAGCAAACACATTTTAGTTACGATTGATTATTTTAGTCAATGGACCTAAGCATACGCTCCACCAAATCAAGAAGCAGCTGTAATGGCAGAGACCTTGGTAAAGAAACTGTTTAGCCGTTTCGGAATTCCCTTGGAATTACGTTCAGACCATGGAAGAAATTTTAAAGTCTCTGCCAATTGTTGAAAATACGTCAGACCAGAACAGCTGCACTTCAATCACAGTCAAATTGAATGGTGGAATGCATGAATTGAACAATGGGAAAATACTTATCAAAAGTTATCTCAGACTATCAACGAGATTGGAGCCAGTACTTGCAACTATTTCATGGCGTATTGGTCAGCTATAAACGAGACTACAGGAGAGACTCCAGCTAGAGTGTTGTTTGGACGTGAAATTAGGCTACCATGTGATTTGGAGTTCGCTAGCAAGCCTACAGAGGGGTGGTTGCTGGAAATTAATATGCCGAAAGTCTTCGAAAGAAATTAAATTGAAATTAGAGAGTTCGCGATAACATCCAGATTGCCGATGATCGAATACTCTATTATGATGTACGTTCGAAATCGGAGGAGTTTCAACTCAACGATCGTGTTTGGTTGTACCAGCTTTAATGGCGACCAGGTCCATCTCCCAAATATTAAAGATCCTGGAAAGGTCGACATAAAATTCTATAAAGGATCCATGATGTACTATATGGAATAATGAAACTTCTCAGAGAAAAACTGAATGTGGTTGACATGAATTGGTTAGCCCTATGCGCTGGGAAGTATGCAAAACCAGGACAAGCAGAACTTGAATAAAGAGCGAACCACATTGAGTTCGAAAATGTAAAAGTCAGAGACAACGAAAAGTCATTTAATAAGATAACTACAGATTTTGAATTAATTAACCAGTTCATTACAATATGATTTGGACTATTTAAAACGTCTTTTTGAAATTCGTTTAGCCTCTCTCCTGCTCTACAATTTGAGAATACTATCTTCTAATTTCTTCCGTAATTAAAATGGAACCATTTAATGAGAAGATGTACTTCTATCTGACTTAGAAGTTTCCTTTAACTTATTGCAGAAGTTCCTCAATAAATAATTCACACATTCAATTTTTTTGATTAATTTCGAACCGTATGGTTTGACTTTCATTAGTTTTCTTGTTGCATTGCTATTTCCATCTTTTATTACTTTTGTAAACTTCAGACTATGTAAATCTATACTTTGTCGGAACCCTTCTACGAGGAAGTAGAAGTTTTATTCCAGTTGTTGAAATAAATGTGTTTTGGAACGGTTTCATTTAAATTTTCTGCTCTACTGCAAAATACAAATTTTATTACGCATGTACACTATTTTATTGGTGGCTTCGCCGATAATTCAAGCAACTCCGGAAAGAGCAATGTAGTTGGTTTTACAGGAAAGTTTAGTCTAAGCACCGTCGGCGATTACGGTTATGCATGGATAGCCATCATCATCAACGTCAGCTTTTCTATAGCAAGTGCCGCTTCTTCTTTCGCTGCTAATTCTATTTCCTTTCTAAAGTACATTATGAATGGCAATGCCTAAGTTGTCATGCTTTTTTGTGTAAATACGCTATGACACAGCAGCATGAATATTTAAAAAAACATCAAATTCTCCCACTTGAGAATATCCTCATCTTATGGTAATAGCTTCTAACATAAATAAAATGTATTTAGTGTGTTACGAGGAATGTTGCTTAAATTTTAAGGATGTGGTAACATTGCAATTCTCAGGACAATTTACATACGAAATTCGTAAAGTTTAATATCTCTGCTGCCAAACAAATGTGACAGAAAGGGTGGATATGGAACCGTTGTTTTACAAAATAATTTTAATGTAAACAAAACCCGGAAAAAACATAAATTCGAATCGTGAACATTTTAGAGCAATGATTTTGTTTTATTGTTGATTGAAAAAAGTGAAAAGGAGTATATTGCTGATCTAAAAACTGTTCTTGGTGATGAGGCATCATTAAAAAAGCTGTGTTTTGGTGGTATCAAGAATTTAAATTCGATCGTAGTAACCTTAGTGATGAAGTTCGTCTAGATCGACCAACGACATCAAAAACAGCAGAAAACATTGATGCCATACGAGAAATGATAAATTAAGATCGCCATGTAACTTATAGAGAAATTCAACCATAGGCATCGACATGAAACGAATAAATTAAATTTTACATAAGCACTTGGGTGTTAAAAAATTATGTTTACGGTGGATTCCCTCATAATTTGACTGATATTCAAAAGCAGGCTCGTGTCTAATAAAGCACTAGAGCAATTGTTTTAATTCTAAGTATGTTCGTTTTCTTCCATCCCGAAATGAAAGCAGCGATCCGCGTATCCTTATTCGAATATTACCTAATACAGCAACAGAAATAATAATATCCATCTAATCATTAGTATTTTCATTTGTGACATAATTTTTTGCACCACACATTGCAAAATAGTAGCGTTCATACAAAACCCATTTATCTTTTCTTCTACCATTTTATAATTTCTTAAAATAGGTATAATCAAAAACCGTATGATGTATTGAATTCTGCATCTGTTTCCAAACGAATTTAATGTCCATAACTCTTTTTCCAGATGAAGAGAAAAGACCTTCTTTAGTGGCAGCTTCTACCGCAATAATTTCAAGTTTTCTGTGTATTGGGATACTCTTGGGTCTTCTTGATAACTTGTTTGATACATTACTTGTTTAGCTTGAAGATGTTTCTTGCTGTTTTTCTTCTTTCGCCAGGCTACTATTTTCTTAGACTACCATTTGTTTACTACAATTTCCTTTAGAATTTTACGTTAAAAACGTTTAAAATTTTTCCCATCTTTTTACTTTCCTAAATAATATAAATATCCTTATAAACTAATCTTAGTCAAAGTGATACAATTTTACCATTATGTGATATTTTTTAACTGGATATAAGGAAGATAAAATATTATACCCAATTGTAAATAGGCAATATTAAAAATATTTTTCGATAGCTTTATTTTAAAGGTAAATTTTTAAGTGATTCCCATTTCCGATACTGGCACACTAGATAATTATATTTTAAATATAATTTTCAAATTTCAGCTTAATTGGATGAAAGTTAGAAAAGTTATGAATTTTTTAAACTTAAACTCTGGGAAAGGCCTCTTAACCATTTCATTCTGCAGCACGCACAAAGATGCGTAAACGTAACACTTTTTTTAAGGGGAGGGGTGTTTTGATATGCAACCCAATATACAATAATTGACCACGTATATTATCAACTGTTTTAATTACAATTTGAAAAAAAAATCTCAAATTAATTTCCTGAAGGTAATTTTTAAAACAATCTTTTAAATGCCTTCTAAACAGTTTTTTCAAAATTTTATTATTGTAATTAATTTTAGAGTCTACTTAAGCTGTTTCTTTAAAGTCTCTGTCTGTTGTGGTGCTACTAAGGCTTTTTTAATTGCATTTCAAACTATTTATAAAGACAATTATTTAATTATTGTATGTTGGGTTGCATATCGAAATGCAATATGAAAAGTTCTAAAACAATGTATCCTAAATGTTTTTAAATAATTTTAATCTTTGTTTCTTTGAAAACGCATGCAGGGTACAGAACACATGATTAAGTAGTTTAAAGCAATCCTGTGTATACGAATTATTCTAAATCAAAATTTCCAAAAGTGGGCAAAACTAAAATTGTTCTAATTTGTCATATGTGTTAAATAAAGAAGGATAAATATTTCAATTTATATTTTATTGAAAAACTTTAAATTTCTGAGTAACACGAATATAGGTTATACATAACAACAATAAACAAATTTGCATTGCTAACTAAAACAAACAATTTAGAAACATTTACGATGCACAATAACGGGACCACATTCGTCGTATTCTTGTTTAGAAATCCACATTTGTTGGAATGTAGTTAAACTAGCCAAAATACTTCCTCCAATCCAAACCGAATATTTTCTCTCAGGTGGAGCAATAATTTTAATTTTCATAGTAGAAGGTGCCAAAGCTGCTATTTCTTTTTGAATCCTATCTGCAATACCAGGGAACATTGTACTTCCACCAGACAAAACAGTATTGGCATATAAATCTTTACGAATATCAACGTCGCATTTCATTATGGAATTATAAGTTGTTTCATGAATTCCAGAAGTTTCCATTCCCAAGAAGGACGGTTGGAACATTGCTTCAGGACAACGAAATCTTTCATTTCCGATGGTAATAATTTGTCCATCTGGTAATTCGTAAGATTTTTCAATAGTGTTAGTGCTTGCCGCCACTCCTAATTCTTGCTCAAAATCAACTGCTACATAACAAATTTTTTCTTTTAGATCACGAATGATTTCTCTTTCAGCTGTCGTTGTGAAGCTGTATCCACGTTCCGTTAGAATTTTCATTAAATAATCCGTTAAGTCACGTCCAGCTAAATCCATACGCAGAATGGCATGTGGAAGAGCATAACCTACAACAATAAAACGTTGCAATTATAAATATAAGAATCTCTATTGACATTGTACCTTCATAAATTGGAACAGTATGAGAAACGCCATCTCCTGAATCCATAACAATTCCAGTAGTTCTTCCACTAGCATACAACGACAAAACAGCCTGAATTGCAACATACATGGCAGGAGTGCTAAAAGTTTCAAACATAATTTGCGTCATCTTCTCTCGATTTATTTTTGGGTTAAGAGGAGCCTCGGTTAGAAGGACGGGGTGTTCTTCTGGAGCAACGCGGAGTTCATTATAGAAAGTATGATGCCAGATTTTTTCCATGTCATCCCAGTTACTGATGATGCCATGCTCAATTGGATATTTTACAGTCAAAACACCTCTTTTACTTTGCGCTTCATCTCCTACATAAGAATCTTTCTGGCCCATGCCTACCATAATACCCTAATAAAATACATTAATTAGTTAGTAGCACATTTATAACGTACAGATTTTTTAAATCTTCCCGCGGATTATCATAAAATTGTTTTGGTCAATATTAACTCAAAACTACACCAATCTAATAAATCGTTAACCCTAAACTAGATAATTAGATAATTGATTAAAAAATTTTACCTGATAGCGAGGACGGCCAACAATACTTGGGAAAACTGCCCGAGGGGCATCATCCCCAGCAAATCCTGCTTTACACATACCAGATCCATTATCAACAACTAAAGCGGCTAAATCGTCGTCACACATTTTAAATATTTATAAAATTTAACAGATAAACAATAAATATTAATTATTAACAAAACCTTTACTTTTTTAAAACACACGCACAATATAAAAATTCTTAGAATTGTATAAAAATTTGTATAATGAAAATGTATGATTAAAAACAATAAAAATAACACAATTATTTAATTATAACAGAAAATAGTAATTTTAATTACTATTTCAGATTCACTCAATTTACTAACTGCACTTTTTACGAATTTGTATTACCTCTTATAATATATTTAATAACTAACTCTATTGTTTAATTATTTCTTTTATATATAGAAGCCCCCTCCGTATCTTACAAATACCGTTAAACAACGACCACTCTAAAACTGTGCTATTCACATAAGTTAATAAATTTTCATTAATTTCGAAATTCAAATAATTATAAGTTTATAGATGTTACTTTTTTAATGGAGTATATTAAGCTGAATTGTAGCAAATTGGCGCGTATATTTTTTGCTTCAATGCCCATTTATTTTTTAAATATACATAGTTAGTTATAAATTTGAGTAAGTATTTATTAATTAATAGATCTATTATAATTAGTCATACTATGTAATTATATTTCAGACTATTTAACACTTTCAAAATAATTGAATTTTTATTTTGCTATCGATAATAATACTGCTACTAAAGTTATAATAATAAAAATAGACCTACATTCATGTATTATTTGAATAATATTATTTAATTATTTTTAATTTTATTATTTGTTATTTAAGGTCATTTGCTTCGTTTGCTATTGAAGTCCAAGTTCACGGTTTACGATAAACTATTTAAATTTTTGGTGGTACATGTACGTATGAATATAAATTCAACAATAATAATTTTAATTAATTATTAATCATGAAAAATTTAAACGCATATTTAATAGACACATTTATAAAACAAATTATAGATATAATCATAAATCTGAAGAAAATGTTGAAAAATTTTCATTACGGTAGACCCAAAATGATTCTAAATTCATATTTCTCTATTTATAATAATTTAAAACATTTTATTCAATTTCACAAACAATAGCATGTTTTTGAAGATCAATTTGAGATTATTGGTGTCACATATATATAATATTTTAAATAATGAGTAAATAAAAGAATGCCAATGTATCACTGCGTATAAAAACGTTATGCTTAGAACTAAACTCATAAACCGTAAGTTCTAAACTGGCCGATATCGCTAATTTTTTAGCAAAAAAAATCTTGAAACTGGGATACTGGATTTGTACTCCAGCGTGTTACCAACAGATACCGGTCTAACGAAAATCCTTCCCTAAATTTGCCACTTTTTTGAAGTTTAATATATGTTAATAAAATTATTTTAATAGAACCAGAAGAGCCGACGGTCATGGGATTCACACCTAATTAAATCTTACAGCACTGCCGGATAGAGCAGTTTGATCCGTTTAATTCAATATATACACATGCTTTTTTCATTATTTTTCTTATTTCAGGTTACTAATATTTGTGATTTCATCACTTCTAATTTTTTCGAAAAAATTACAGCTGTTAGCTCTACTCGAGATATTAAATATCCTATAAGGATTTAACAAAAATGTTTTGGTCAAGCTATAGCATATTGAAATTTGTCTAAAAATTCATAGATTTCAAAAATCTCGCTAAAAGCTACATGGTTGATTGACCAACTCATTTACTTAGCCAATTAACCTTTTAGCTTTTATAATTTGAAAATGACATGCATTTAAAACTTTACGTTTTGCGAAATTGTTGAAATCAATGGATTTTTAGGCAAATCATTTTAGGATATTTAATAGCTCGGTGAAATTGATCAAGGTATGGGGCAGAAATGTGTAATATCTCCATAGCTATTAATGTTTTCATGGATAAATGTTGAGGAATGCGTGGAGAATGCAAATGTAAAAGTACTACTGTGTGCAGATGATGTAATTCTAGCAACTAAAAGTATAAATCAAATGCAGCAGAACTTTAAAAATACATGGGTCTGAAGATTAATGGAGTAAAGCTAAGGTGATGGTGTTTGATAAGAAGGATGTTGGAGAAGCGTACTAGCTTTGATTGGATAAAACAATGATGGAGCAAGTGAATGCGCTTATGTACTTTGGTAGCATGTTCGCAAGTGATAGCCGAATGGATGGTGAAATTCAAAGAAGAGTAAATGCACGTAGGAAAATAATTGATGGAATGTGTTCAGTAACTAAACATTAACAGCTGAGCATGAATGCAAAGAGAGCTGTGTACAATAGTGTGTTTGTTCCAACCGCTTTGTATGGCAGGGAGGCCTGGGTATGGCAGAAATAGCATGTAAATAAAATAAACACGGTATTTGAGAAACGCATGTGGTAAAACCAGACTAGGAAGAATGGAAGGAGAAAAAACGAATATAGAAAGAATGAGTAATAAACATTTAGCAAAAGGAGTATATGAAGAAAGAGTGATCTGTAAAGCAATGAAGGGGCAGATCTAGGAAAAGGTGGTTAAATTTTAAGAGAGCGTCATATAAAGAGCACAAGAAATAAAGGAATTACTCAAACTTAATGTATGAATCTGGTACAAGAAAAAGAAGTGTATAAGAACTGAAAAAGATTGAGAAAAATAGTAATTTGTGGTAGTAGATGAAATAGGAAGAATTTTGTAGGTTGGTGTTCTGAGGATATGGTTGAAAGGTGATGGTGGGTGTGCATCAAATGGATACTTTGGTAGATGACTAGCGATACGTTTTGCCTACCCTCAGAACGGCATGATGGGTGGTAGTAGTAGTAGTAGCATGTAAAGGTTACTTTTTTTTATATTAATCCTATTGAATTGTACATTACTACAGTGATTTAGGCATTTTTTACACTTTAGATATAGCTTTACTTGTACTCATTGATGCATATAATCCATAAAATTAAAGCATTCCAAAATGCAAAAATGCGATATGTTTCAATAGCTGTAACTTAGAAATATCAATTTTAAAAATCTAAAAATTTGGCTAAATAATGTTCTAGTGGTAAATGAATAATCAAGTTAACGAAATGTATTGATTTTTTACTTATAATGTTTTACATTCATTTGAAAATGGTGTATTTTTCAATTTTTGGTGGTTATGACTTGATGAATATTTCTAAAACGATGAACCTCTTGGCAGGCGCTGTACCAAACCTCTTTACACCTACGTCCTGAGCGATTCACGACCTGGTGTTTAAGTATTTGTAACCACAGTTATCGTATGACTCCGTCCAGTTTTTCAAGTGAACGAAGTCGCACTTTCCTGTGACACCTCCTACTCACGTAGGTGTAGAATCGCCTTGGGCCGCCCTGGACGGTTTCCGGCGTCTGTTTCGTAGCTCCTAACCTGGAGATGAGGGCATTGGAGCTGTCCTGAAACTAAGAATACCAATTAGTAGCCTGTTCATGGATGAACTGTTGGATTGTGGGAATGCTCAAGTCTTCGTGGATTTGCGAATTTCGCATAAACCACGGAGCGTCTGTAGCAATGAGCAAGCACTTGTTTTGGATGACTTGCAGCTTCCTCATGTTTGACCTAGCGGTGTATCCCCAGATGGTTGTCGCGTAGACTATTGTCGGATGGATCATCGCCTTGTAGTAGACTCTACTTGTTTTCCAAGGAAAGCCTACTTCGGCGGTTCAACATACAGTACAATGCTGCCACGCCAGCTTTTGCACGTGAAGTGCAATAGTCGATGTGGTGTCTTCACGTCAGCCGGGAGTCGAATACAACACTTAGGTATTGGACCTCGTCCTCTTGAGGAATCGGAATGTCAAACACTTCGATTTCTTGTAGAAGGCGTGTACGCCTACGCGTAAAGAACACCGCAGTGCTCTTTTCCGCATTGACGTCGATTCTCCACGTTCGGAACCAAGTTTCAAACCCAAGAACCGCCGCTTGTAGGTTGTGGAGGGGTAGGTTTGGATCTCGAGATCGGGATAAGACGGCGGTGTCGTCAGCGTAAAGCGCGAGCGTCGTGTTTGTCTGTTTGGGCAGGTTCCTCGGCCACGAGTTACGCCCCTCCAGCTTGATTTCAAACGACCTATCCTTAAGATAGAACGCAATCAGCTGAACGAGCTTCCGAGGAAGGTTTGCTTCCAGCATCTTGTACAGCAATCCCTGGTACTAAACCTTGTCGAACACCTTGGCGACGTCCAGAAAAACAGCAGCAGTCACGTCTTTGGAGGCGAAACCTTCGGTGATTTCTTCAGCCAGCCGGAGCACCTGATGAGTGGTGCTGTGGCCCGGTCTGAAACCGAATTCTTCGTCGGAAATGATCTTTGCGTTTTCGATCGCATCTTTCAGGCGGTTCAGAGTTATTCGCTCTGCCAGATTTCCCAGACAAGATAGAAGGCTGATAGGGCAGTAATTCTGCCGAAAGATTTTATCTTTTCCGGGTTTGGAAAGGACGATGACGCGTTCTACGATTTCTTAGGACTTTGGCCATTCTCCCTAAGGAATTTTCCTCTGTTTCTAGCGACTCGAGCTTCTCCCTCCAGGTACGGTTGTAGTGCTCCTTTAAACTCCACTTCACTTGTTCTGCAAGACGATTCTTGAGCACTCGATCCTCAGGGACAAAGTAGCGCTATCAACGGCGTCTGACGCGGTTCTTCTCTCTGATGAGTTCCCTCAGATACTCTGGGAGAACTTGTTCACTCGGCTTCCTGAATACGAGGGTAGTTCAAAAGGTTAGGTGAAGATTAAGCAAGCAGTTTTTTTTCAGTGTAAAAATATTTTATTCAACATAGTCTCCCTCCAACTCAATACACTTATTTTCAATACGTTTAATGCTTTCAGTAAAATAAGATTTATCAAAGTCTACAAAATACGTGGCTACTGCAGCGATCAATTCTTCATTACAATGAACATTTCTTGCCGGTAAGCCGAGTTTTTATATTTGGGAATAACAAATAGGCAAAATGGTGAATATGGGGCACGCGGAAGTGTTTCGAAATGCAACTGATGTATTTGTGCAGTTTAAATAGCTAAACAATGTGCTGGTACATTATGATGGCGAAACAACATTTTTTTCTTTGCCAAATGTGACCGATTTTCTTTAATTTTTTCACAGTCTGGTTCAACAACGATCAATAATACTCTCCTGTTTTGTTCTGCCTTTTTGAAAGTAGCCAATGAAAATTATTCCGCAAGCATTTCAAAAAACAATTGAGATGACTTTATCACTACTTTTGCCTTCGTCATTGCACTTGAACCAGATTCTACCCATTGTTTGTATTGATTTTTGGTTTCTGAAGTATAGTAGTGGTTTCAAATCTCGCCAACAGTAATAAATCGACGCTAAAATGTAGATATATTGCGCTTAAACAGTTTCAAGCAATACTCCGAAATCGTTGAATGATTACGTTTTTGGTCCACTGTTAAACGTAGCACCCGTCTTGCAGTAAGCCTTTTTCATATTCAACTCATCATGTAAAATTAAAGCCACTCTCCTAATCGACAAGTTTAAACTTTCACAATGTCACGCATCTTCACTCCACGATCTGCCAACACAATATCATACACATCTTTTGTCCTGCCAGATCGTTCAGAATCGTGAACTTTCGTACGACCACAACGATAATCAATAAACCACTTGTAAATCGTTTTTATTGATGGACCAAAGTCCCTATAATATATGTTAAGCTTTTTTTTTAGTTTCTGTTACCGCTTTTCTACGCAGAAAATAATGTTTAATGAGAATGTGAAAAACATTTTTTCCCATTCTAGCGAAACTAATACAAGTTGCTTGCTTTAAATATTCATCAAACACAAACCAACCGGCAGAAGTTCTTGAAAATTGGTATGACACTATCTAGAGGAATGTATTTTAACAAAACAATATCGATTTTATACTGGTAACTCCATTTCTTGCATTTTCACCTGATTTATTGTGCTAACCTCGTATGTAAACAATTTTTAAAGCATTAAAATCATTAAAATGTTAGTATATAGTTATTTAAGGAATGATAAAGTTGACAGCTACCCATCCAAATTTTTAACCACGTGGAACCCCGCTTAACTCTGAAGATTTTTTTCCTATTACTCGATTCACATAATTCTCCCAAAGAAAAAAATTAATTCAAATGGAAGGACACTAAATTTTTATGAATTGTACCAAGAGTAAAGAAAATCGTTATAGCCGTTTTTAGGAAAACCCAAATACTAGTTTCACTTTCTACGACTTTAGTTTTTGAGTTATTTTATTCACCCATACACAAACAGACGAATTTTTAATAATTTTTAGAATCAGGTGATTGAAAACATTTATTTCCACTTAAAACTGCACATGAAAAATTTTAATTGAAAACAATGGTTTCTCTATACCATATTTTATATATGGTTTTAGAGAAAGTAATTTGTTTTACACTGAGTTTGAAGGGACTCACACTGTAGCAGTCCACACATAAATGCTTGTCAGCTGCAGCTTTACTTTTAAATATGTAAAATTTTACATTTTAATATGCATAAATATTATAAGTTTGTTAATTTTACTTCCTACGATTTTAACTTTGAATAAAATTTATTCATTATATTGATTAATTTGAAGTGTTTGAATTGATAATTAGATGCTGTAAATCTTTGAACATGTGTATCTGAGTTTATGATTTTTAAATATTGATTTTATTAATACAGTAAATCAGCATACATTTATTATGCTATATACATAGATATATGCGTATATACTCGTATTTTCTGATCTGATCAAATATGAGGACCATGGTGAAATTGTTTAGATTCTCGAAATCTAGTTGAAGTAGAAAACAGCTGATACCGCCAACTTAAAACGCATACTTTCATTGCTAAAAAGCAAGCTGTATGTTTATGACGTTAATCGTTCTTGAATTGACAAGTGAAATGTGCTGTGTATGCACTTATTTTGACTAGCTAAAACCGTGACTTTTGTGAAACAATTACTACAACTATAAAAACGTCTTATTGCAACAGAAATGTTTTGATTCGTTAAAAATAAGTTTCAAAGTCGAGTCATATACTGTGTAGCTTCAACTACAGTCACCGGTAAATCAATTATATCTGTAGAGAAAATGGCGAAAAAAGATTGTCGGGTAATGTTTATTGAAATTGAGATGCGTTTGAAGATTGATTCAGTAGTGGCTCAAAGATTATTCATGGTCATCTTCAATGACCCAAGCGTTGTTCTCCATGAGTGTCTCAATTCTTAACACCGAAATGGCTTCTAGGATGGATTGATACTGTTTTATATTAGACAACATTAATAATGATACTAACAAATATGTTTATGATGTGTAAACGGGTGACGAATTTTAGTCTAACATTATGATCCCGTAATAAAGCAGCAATCGGTTTGATGCTTTGAAAGTCAACCGCCATTCACAATAGCTCGTAGATCAAGAAGTCATGGGATGAAAATGATTGCTATATTTTTGAAAAATGTTTTTAGGGTATTTAATATCTCAAATACTCCTAATTACTGTAATTTAAAAAATGAAAATGGTCAATTGAGACCATGTTTCTACGACGACACTATCATGTTATCGGCTTTATTAATCATTAGCACCAGTTTTTAAGTTTTTGTAATTCGTTTCTTAAATACAAGACGTGAAAGAGGCCGAAATTCGCCAGCAGATTAGTGAAATTTATAGAGACAATGCTGAGCGATGACATAGTGAGAAAATAATTAGGGCATTTAATGAAGACCATACAAACGTACACGATGAGGCACGAAGTGAGCGACCGTCTGTCATTAACGATGACCTGTTGGTGAGAATAGACGGTTTACAATTTCGTCGCTATTTAATAGATTTTCTCAAGCTTCTAGAAGTGTTCTGCGTAAAATTGTGACAGTTGATTTAAACCATCGGAAATCGTGCTCACGCTGGGTACTAAAAGTGTTAATTGAGTTGCACAAAGTAAATCGTTTAACCAGTGCGTTGACTGTTCCCACGAGGTATAGTGATGAAGGTGATTGGTAATGAGACATGGGCATCTCACGGTATACGGGAGTCGAAACAATAGTCAATGGAGTAGAGGCACACATCTCCCAAGCAGGCGAAGTTCAAGGAAACAATTTTAGCCGGAAAAATCGTATGCAATAAGTTTTGGAATATGTAGGGAGTGTTGCTTGTTAATTTTTTTACCTCAGTGTGAAATGATAAATGCTGAGACATATTGCAAGATATTAAATAAACTGCATCGCATAGTTCAAAACAAAAGATGTGGCAGCCTCAGTAGGGAATTGTACTGCTTCGTAACAATGCCCGCCTACACATTGCTCAATGTATCCAAAATCGCATGTCATTTTGCTCTGAGCAACTGCATCACTTTCCGTAAAGTCCAAACCTCACGTTCATTGATTACCACTGGTTCTTCCAATTAAAGCAGCACCTAGCTGCGTTCCCGTGCAGCGGAATTTTTAAAGGTAGATGCGGAACACCGTTTTTATATTCGCAAAAAAATTATTCAATCCCAATGATTATTTCATTGTTACCTACCGTTTCAATAATTCCTTTTTCTATTTTAAATGACATATTAAATGATTATAATTTCTAATCAAGTATATGCAAAACAATCTTTGAACATAACCTATGTTCCAAAATACATACAAGAGCAGCTGCGATGTTAGACAAAAATAACGCTACTTTATAAAGGATGGAGTTAAAACATCCGCCAAAGTTAAACATATTTTAAGTTTCTACAGAATCTCCAAATTCTTCAAACATCCCTAAGGAAATCGATGACATTAGCAGTTCAAATGTTTTAAACCAATAGCATAGTTTCCGCGAAAAATGTTCCACAAATTCTATTGCATGGGGATACAGCTGAACGATGTCAAAATGGACATGCCGCAATGGTTAACCTCTCAAGTGGACGATTTCTATGATTGAGGAATACAAAAGCTGATCGCATAATATGGCAAGTGACTTAGTATAGGTGGAAGTTATGTAGAAAAATAGTTCAAGGTACTGACTTCCATGTAAAAATAAAGTTGCTTAAATAAATTTTATTTGTAATTTTAGTAACAAAACGGCACTTACTTAAAAACTACGCCTCGTAATAGCGTTATCCTGCGAACGAAATTGTGGGATAGAGATAGATTGTGAAAGATGGAATGCTTTACCACCACC
>JAHWXV010303048.1:0-10173 GCA_024586415.1 Phrixothrix hirtus | reverse complement strand
TGTATATATATATATATATATATATATATATATATATATATATATATGTGATGTCAAAATTTGATACAGCGCGGAAGCTTCGCCAGTCTTACAAGTGTTGAGGCTCAAGAAATGAGGAACTTTGTATACGCCCCACGACAATCTGTAGGAAATTTAACAAATGATGAATTGCATAAATGTCGCTTTAATGTAATAAACCGGCCATTTTCTGGCTGGCTTCTGGGTGAAAATGCAGGAAAAGTTTTGCCAAAACAATGCATCTTGACAGTTTCATAAAAGGTGTTTATCATACTTGTAGTTTTGAAATTCCCAAATCGTGGTTTTGCACATCTTGCTAAGTGGGCGTGTGATGACTGACAATGGTTACCAAAAGAGTGTACGCATTACATCAAAATTTAAGCCTTGGTCTAATTTTGAAATTAACTTTTCTTTGGCAAGTATTACTTTATTCCTTGGCACATTTTAACCGAATTAGAAAGTATGTCTCTCAGCAATGACGAATTCCTTGTTTAACAAATCAAGCTAACAACCTTGCTATGAAGAAGCCAGTGTCACAGAAAGAATAATGTTCCTGCAACGTGAAGATTTTCCTAAATTGTCATATTTTGACCAGATAAATCTGAGGATTTCGTATCGTTCTGTTTTCGATGTAATTGCTAGAAAACCGTCGACGGTCACGTTAAAAGGAAGTAATACGTGCCGTGGAGAGAAGATTTTGCATCCAGAGTTCAGACTCCGTCGATTCAATTTCTATGTTTCACCTATCGTTACGCTATTAAGACCTATTAAGAAATTTAGAATACAAACTCCGGAAGTGAGGTGTTTTTGTTTCAGCACTTAATCTTATGGCAATATTATAATAAATTATAAATAAAACAAGTCTTACAATTGTTGAGGCTCAAGAAAAGAAGAACTTTGTATATGATGAATTGCTTTGCAGATGTCACTTCGAAACCCGTAGATATATATTTTCTGGTCGGTTTCTGGATATGTGCAGGAAAGGTTTTGCCAAAACAATGGAGTTCGTTATACCTTTAGTTTTCAAATTTCCAAAGTATGATTTTGTACAACTCACTAAGTGGGTATATGATAAATGAGAGAAAGTTCTTCATTGAAATGGTTCACAAATTGCATCAAGATTTAAACTTTGGTCTAACTTGCCAAAATATGAAGAGAATTGAAACTCATTTTTCTTCAGCAGGTACCAATGTACTCTTAGCAACGACTAAGGGTTTGGTTTAATCAATCAAGCAAATAAGTGCGGTGAAGAACTACGTGAAACAGCGCGAGTGTATTATTTTGGACTTGTGTTTTACGTGAAGATTTTCCTAAATTGTATTTTGACCAAAGAAATCTCAGAATTTTGTTCAAATCATTTCGCATCGTTATGTTTGGATGTCAAATGGTGATGTCAAACTTGATGGGACACAGAAGGTTTCCTTCTCACATAAGTGAAATGACTTTTACAGTTTTTGAGGTTCTAGAAATGAAGAACTTTGTATACACACCTCGACAACATGTTTGGGGAATGTGATACATGAAGGTGCTTTAATAAACGGGAGTTACCTGTAAAAAACAACTTGTCGCATGTTTACTGGGTACCATCAAGCGTAATAAAGAAGAGAACTGAATACGTCGATTTATGACACAGGAGGCACATTTTAATAAAAGTGATGGGCGATGACCATTAAGTGTAATAACGAAGAGAACTGGAATACGTCAATTTATAATACAGCTTTGGAATAATGTCGCCCTCAGTTGGTTGCATTACAAGAGGTATCATATGTATTTAAGGCGCGATAAACACATTTTAGAAAAACCTGAACTTGCTGCACGATGATTGATGCTTACTATACATGAAAGAATAATTTAGACATAAAGGGCGTGTGGGAAAATGCTTTGCATCCACTTCTTCATAATACTTTACACTCGAAGTTATCACGTGCCCAAAATTGTATCGACGATGGACGTGTCACTGGCCGGTTACCTACAGCTAAGGAAAGGCACGTTGTCTAAAAACGTTATTTCAGGCATTTTTCAGCGAGGCATATATTTGCAAAATAACGCTGCATACTTGGATTAACGGCTTAATCAAAAGGTACATATTAGAATAGTGTTGAGAGGAAGATAGCCAAGAAGAATTATGCATCTGCATTTAAATATACCGGAAAAGATTTGTAGATTTAGTTCCTAGTGTGTCTAAAACATTGTAAGAGAAAAAAATGTGAGACCGTACAATTTTTCAATTGAAAGTTACGCACCTAAAATTCTACCGTTAGGAATTCCAAGCGCTACAATAAATGTTTGTCTTTTTTCAGGTCATATTTATTTGAGATCTCATCTCGACAAATATTTGGCTGTGGATTCGTTCGGAAACGTCACATGTGAAGGTGAAGAAAAAGAACCTGGTAGTAAATTCCAGATCAGCGTCGCCGAGGATGGGTCGGGCCGATGGGCTTTACGTAATGTAGTGAGAGGGTACTTTTTGGGATCTAGTTTAGATAAATTAACTTGCACCGCTAAGGTTCCTGGAGATGCCGAATTTTGGCACGTTCATCTTGCAGCCCGTCCTCAGGTATGTTTAAAATATTAATTATAAATGTGTTTTACGCATTCTGTTTTATAGGTTAACCTCCGTTCGGTTGGCCGAAAACGTTTCGCACATTTGTCCGAAAATTTAGACGAGATTCACGTCGATGCCAACATTCCATGGGGTGAAGATACGTTATTTACCCTTGAATTTCGCGCTGATGAATCCGGAAAATACGCATTACATACCTGCAATAATAAATATCTCTCATTGGGTGGTAAGTGTCTTTTTTGAGATATAGATTAAAGTGAATTAAATTGTCACTGAAAGAGTATCGTAGCATGTCAAATGTAATCATGCCTAATGTAACTAACGAGATAATTAACTTCGTTAACTTATTTAGACTGAAAAATGTGTACCGGGGCCATTTATTAGAAACGCTAATAGGCTCATTAGACAGTCTTGCTTAAATCCCTTCAATTACGTTTAATAATAGAGCATGAGAACAAACTCATCTCAGTAATGAGATTTGGTGCTTCACTTGTAATTAATTCAGTATGTTGGGGGGTTAATACTTGAGTGCTGTGTTTTTGAATTCATTATTTTAAATTGAATTGATTAAATTTTGTTCTCGCATAATAGAGGTTTTATCGGTCTTTCTGTTTATAAATTATTAGTTATTCTATTTACACCCACTGTCAAAATGTGCTTTTCAATGCATTCATGCATCAATTATTTAAAGCAACGAATAAAGAATACCAAAGAAGGACCTCTAGCTATTAAACTTATGGTACGCGCATGTTTCCAGTTTGAAGCACTACTTGTGGTAAACGCCATCTTCTAAACAATTTTTGTTAATTGTGTGTGTAATTTTGAGGATATTTATTTATAATTTAATGCAAATCACGGTTGGATGTGCAGCTTACTGTTGCATTAATAGAAGTGTTAAAAAATCTCTGGGATTATCGTTTCACAGACATGCTTTTATATTGTTGAAGATTAGATTACCGAATAATATTAATTTTTGCTTATATTTGACAATTAAAAGTGTTTTGAATTTATTTGCTTACTGTGTATACATAATTACGCATATTGCTGCACATTTCATAATAATTTAAAGTCAAAATTTTGTTACCCTATAACGTTTTATGTTCTTATAGGTGGGCATACTTTAATTTGTTGCGATTTGTTATTCATTTTGACTACCCACGCCAATAATAGAATAGTAAATACAAATTTGACGTTTTTAAACTGGCGCACAGCATGCTAACGCCGCCATCTTGGTTAGTCAATTTGGATACAACTTTACGTGTTTTAAGGTGCTTCTATAGTATTCTTCATTTGTTGATTTAAAATTACCTATTTTGATTTTCAATTTTAAAATATTTACGTGCTAAATTGTGACCTAGCTGTGACAAATAAATCGATAATCCACATGTGGAGACCTAGATCGATCATAATGATGGGTTTTTTGATCTTCAAATTTAAAGTTTCTGTGAAGCGACAACGAAGTACGTCACTGAAATATTGACGAAAAAATATTTTTGCACTCTACAACCTTCTTGGACTGAGCCCAAATTTTGCGTACGATTTTGCAATAGGCGAAAAGACATACAAAATCTCTGGGTGTTTAATATGTCTAAAAATGTTTTTCCATTTGGCATACTTACCCTAGTCTTCATCTCACTGAAAAACCAAGCGCAACCCAAGAAGGTAAAATAAGAAGTAGGTCAAGTGATAATGGCGAAGTGCACCAATTAAATAGCAATAATTGAATATAACTAACAATAACAAACATTTGCAATTGTAACCTTTTGAATGGACTCCCAAGTTTTGCGTGCGATTTTGAAATGAACGGGAAAGCTAGTAATTAAAGCATCTCCGCCTAAGATAACCTTTTTACAGATGTTTTTCTGTTTCACACACTTACCCTAATATTTAAATATGAGCAAATAAAAGAAAAAACCAAGCAAAACTTGCGAATGAAGGGAAACATAGAAATAAAAGAACCGAAACAATTTAAAAATGATATAACAGTTGAAAAAGGAGTTTTTAACAGATTTAACGAGGAATCAAAGAAATGAAAAACAGAAAAATATCGAAGAAATAAAGAGTAGATAATGAAATTAGGATAAGGAATTAAAATAACTGATGCTGACGTTACCTGTTCAAAGAAATTTAAAACTCTTCTGTATTGTAATGCGCCGTCTCCAGAGTGGTCCGTAGTACCCAAATTGCAATCAAAGTCTGGATACCCGTCTACTGCAAGGCCGACAGTTCGGCGCAAGAGGAAGTGGGTCAATCAAGACAACAGTTAAAGGGACCAAGAGTGTGCCACCTGTTCGGACAAACCTTAATACTTTTGCGTTATATGGTGATGATGGTCCCTAAAAATTAATACAAAACAGGGGAAACTCTATGCCGCCTTGCAAGTAGTTAGCTGAAAGCTGATATTGCAGTACTTACACATAAGTGGCGTTGAGGGTTACTGATAAGTGGTGATGGCTACAGCATGCTTGGAGGGAATGCTATCACTACTAAGCAAATGTTCTGTATATATTCAAATGAATTTGTGGATACATATACAATACATACGTCAATACAAGTAAAAATATATAATAAGTACAGAGTTGATTTAGATTGATCAAAGAGATTATGGCCTCACCTGTGCTTGTTTCTGAACTAAACAAGGAACTTCATTCTCAAGGAATTAAAAGTTATAATTGTTATTCCCAAGGAATTACGTACCAATGGAAATATAAATGATGCTAACATTAATTGCAAAAACGCTGATGACAGACGTCGCAATAACAATTACAGTGAGGACTATTTGACAGTTCGCATACAAGTGTCAAAATAAGAATTCCCATGCGACATGAAAATTATTGATTAATTATTTCGCATTACGCGACGTCAATTCTCAAATAATGATTAAAGTATTAGTTAAATTATTTCGTACCAAACGGCATCGAGTGTCTGGTACTAGTCAGTCTAATGTCCTGCCATCTCTTTAAAACAAGGATAACTATCGACTTATTCTTGTCCAATATGATAACTTCTACAAAATTCACCCAAAAAGGGCATTCCTTCCGAGATCGACTAAAATAAAACACAGAAGCGGTCACTCGCGCACGATTGACATCGGGATACACGTTAAAAGCTCCAGAAAACGAACAAGTGAGAAAAGTCGTTTTTGCTGTCAAAAACTCATGAATGTAAATGAATAAAAGGTCTTCATCTAAAATTTAATTTAATTGAAACCGTTTTGGTGTTCAACTTTAAAAGTGATACCATCATTAGAACAATAAAAATTAATTCGTGGTACACTCTTAAAATAAACAATAAAAAATCAGGAATGAGAATAGTAAAATATATTTATAGATAAATTATTTTTTATAAAATCTGTCTATATTTCTGAATATATTAATTTTGTGTTATTTTAAGATTGTAACATCGAATAATTTTTATTTCTATTCTGATTCCGATGTTGGTGTATGTAAGTTTTTGTTTGGGGGATTATGCAAACCAGCACGGTGTGCATTAAAGGCTGATGGTTGCCTTGTTTTCGTGTTTTTGGAAATGCACTAATAGATTCTACTAAGTACCTCTTTATTATTTAATTTCATGGCGTTAGGATTTAGTTTGACAGTTTTGTTAATACCCGACAAATTAATTATTACTGGGAAATCCTTGCGTGCGCTTGTCGAGACGTGCTACTAGACTAAATAACTTTTCTTTGTTATTGCATCATTCTATATATTTGAAGAAAGGAAACTGGCAACTAATTAATACATATGAAAAAACAGTTGTGTGTTGCGAAAAGAATCAGCGATTTTAAACGAGTCAAACGAAGAATAGCAAAATGTGAAAAGAAGATTGAAAGGAAATGAAGATAATCTGCTTTGGAACTGGAAATTACCATTGAGCTCAACGCATAGGTCATTTGTGATCGTACTAGTCACTCAGGATATAATTTCGTTACGTTTGCAGCAATAACAGATTTAGGCGGACTCTAAATTTGTAATAAATTCATTTATTGTACATCTACTATACATGTTAAAGCTTCAATTGTCAATGCAACGTTGATTTAAGAAGCAAGCATGGCACTTGGGCAAAAAATTAAAGTACGCGAGTTTACCAGGCCTCAATTTAAAACTCAGAACGCTGCCGCGTTCGTTATGATTTGGTGACATTTAGTACAGTTCGACATGCTTGCTCGTTACAGTGAATCTAAAATTTTATTAGCTAGAACAAGAACAAGGCTGAGACCATACATTGCGTTTTAACAAGAGCGTGAACTGGAACGGTCCACAAACAGTTTTTCAATCTGAATGTTCATACATGTGCCGTGCTGCCGCTTAAAACGTGTTTCCCTAGGCTGATGTTATGCAAAACTGAAGTTTAAAATCGAAGTGGAAATGGCGCGTACAGACCTTGGGTTATTTATTTGTAAACGATAATGAAACAATTCTATTTTCCCGATAGGTGGCACTGAATGCGCCATTGTTAATCATGACCTCATTGCGTTGTGCTCTGTTTTGATGTGATTTTTTCAATTTTCAATTTGTCGGACCACTAAGGGAGAAATAGGAGCTGTGGGCGAAAGCGCAATGCGATGTGAGTGGAATCGTTTTAAAAATTTCTGCAATGAAGACCGTTCTGGCTCGCTTTCCACTTCAAGAAAATAATTGCACAAATTATTCGTGATGCTCACCGTGTCAAGGTGCATGAGTAACTACGTACAGGCAGACGGCGGCCTAGAGTACATAGAAATAGGGGAAATTACGTAGATCTTGTACGTACAAAAATAAAAATTTGTTACAACCTTGTTTTTGACGCAAAAAATGCAATAGAAATATACATTTAGCGTCTGAGTCATGCTTCACACGTACTTGAAACAATAAAGTTATTAAAATGCCATAAAACGATTAGTTGAAACAAATCTGAAACCAATAAAGATAAGTTTTAAGTATAGTTTGCAAGATATCTTATTTCATTTAAAAGTGGATTAATTTTACGCATATTTAATCTTAAGATGTAAATGAAATAAAGGAATGTTTTCGGATAAAGTACGGATGTACTTAACCTACATAATCGCATTTAAAAATCAGGATTAAGTATAAACAGATGTTTATAGCGGCTTACTTTACATCTTGTACGGATATTGAATGTATTGATAAATGTTTTGTTTGTGTACAATGAACTTTGTATCTGCATAAATTCAATATTAATTAATTATCAAATACGGCTTTGCATTGAAACTTTTACCGTAACTTCAATAAATTAAATGCACTACAGATCCTTGATGTAGAATATTCGACCCAGTAAATCGTGGCAAGACGAATTTTCTCTCATCTATAAAATTCAGAAAAAGTAATTTTAAGTTATAAGAAATTTATAAGGGGACACCGTTATATTTACAAATAAATGTGTATTAGAGAGACCTAGTTTGAAATATCAGGGAAATGTTTTCCAGGGATTGTGAGTTACTTTGACACGTAAAAAGGCTTATACAACCCCACGAAACATTCTTAGAAAGCACGCTTGAAATGTATTTACACAAGTGCGACGTAGGCTTTAGACTACATGTTATAAATTATATTGTATCGTCTTATTCTATTTACACCCTGTACTGTGGTAAATTAGCTTGAAAATTGTCAACAATTCAAACGTTGGACGAAGTTGGGAAACAAACAAACCCATTTTTGTTACGTTATTTGTTTCCTTTTCTTTAGTTTTGCGCTAATTGTTGTGAAACAAACGAACAATAAGTTTTTATGCAGCGTGAAGCATTGTTCTAATTTCCTCCAATTAAAATACCTATCAGATTAATTAGAGCTTGGCCATTAAAATTTTGTACTCAATCTTTTATGTTTCTATTAAATTATTTTAAATATTTTCAGGTAAACTCGTTGACGCTTGTAATAAAGACTGCCTCTTCTCTGCCGAATATCATAGCGGCCAATTAGCATTACGTGATCGTAATGGAGCTTATCTTAGTCCCATCGGTTCCAAAGCCGTTTTAAAAACTCGTTCCAACACCGTTACAAAGGATGAACTCTTCTCCTTGGAAGATTCTCTTCCACAAGCGAGCTTCGTAGCTGCCCTTAATTCGCGATACGTTTCCGTTAAGCAAGGTGAGTATTTTCGACAGGTAATGTTTATGTAAAAAAACTAAGACGGGTTTGTGTTAAATAGCCAGGAAAATTATTTCCTGTATCTGATACCTTGACCTAAGAATTAAAATAATGAGGTCGAACATGCAACTGTGCAGTTTTTTACAGTATGCTTGGTTTATGTAAAAGCAACTTGCAGCTGATTATTCTACGCTTCCCATATGTTCTTTTGCTGTTGTAGTTGTTGCTTTGATTGGAATGTTATAAATTGCTATATGAAGATTATATATATACAGGTTTGGGCAGAGAAAGTTAAATTTTTTATGTATTAGTCTTCAGGTTTTTTATTTATTTCCGTAGGTGGTCAACTGTAAATGTTTATTAATAAATAAAGGAAGAGATTATACAAGTTGAAGTGGTGCTAATAAATTAATTGTGTTTATGTTTAACATAACCGGTTACCATTGTAAAGTGCTTCTAATAATAAAGATTATGCCCCTTTTTATATATAATTACTTATAAGTTTATTTAGGATATTAACATTCTATGGCATGTTTGTTCATTTAATCAAAAGAAATCGTATTATGCATTATGACGTATTAATCTGCTACGTGATCAGTTATATTTAATATGGTTTAATAACGGAAATCCGCCCTGCTTGGCCTAACACATACATCGATTAAACATTTTTTTATTATAATAACAGAGACGTATTCAATGAACACATAATTATATCTTTTGCAAAATTATGATATTCCAAGTACAGATTCCTTGCTAGATCTACTGTTATGTTGGCTACTTTCAAAAGAATTTGTTACACACGTGTTCAAGTGGGTAAAAGTGGTTGGACCGCTTGGATCCAGAAGGTTATTTGTTTATCTGGGAATTTTTTTGGAACATTTTCAAACATCCAAAAACTCTTGGATTTGGTTTCTTTAAAAATCCTCCAGCGTTGTCTCATAATTAATTTTCTTTAGTTTATTTATTTGTTTATTTATAACAAGGAATGGATTTAATTTGTATTAATGAGACCTAATTACTTCTATATGTTTGCACAAGAAATTAATTGCGCCAAGTTAGGCGGATTGATTAATTTGATTGAGACGTTTCGTCAGATGGTTAATTGACATTATCGGGAGGTTATTTTTCTCAGAACAATTTATTTGAAGAGTAGCTTTTAACAAACTACGAGGTCCGACAATTAAATTTCTGGGACAGCATCGTCGCATCAAATTTGGTTGATGTCTCACTTGGTAAGACCCGTCAGTGTTAAAAACTCAGCAGATACAAGGGTTGGTACAAAAATATACTATCCCTTATTGGACAACACTTGCAGTTTCCAACCAGCCATGCCAATGAAATTGACCGAATTCAATCAGGAAACTGTTTTCCTTGAATAATAATATAATGAGAAATTGGGCGTATTCATATCTATAATAAATTAAAAGGTCTTCGCCCAAATTTATATTTTATTTTATTAAATTTAATAAAATAAAATATAAATTTGGGCGAAGACCTTTTAATTTA
>JAHWXV010302940.1:0-13099 GCA_024586415.1 Phrixothrix hirtus | reverse complement strand
AGTGGTTGAATTAAAATTACTCAAAACATAAAATGGTTGACAAAAATAGTTCTTTAACTTGACGTTTCCCTTTCTGTGTCCATAATTTATTTATTCCTGTAATATACAGTAACTTTAGTAATTTAAATTGACCTTAAGTCGAATACTCTGAACTAATTAACGGCGAAGCGCCCTGCTGGTGATGATAAATAATTTACCCAGGAATTTCCCTCTTGCCGAGGTCGTAATGAAATGAACAAAGAAAACATAAATAACTTACAGGTGGATGTAGAATTAGTGTTCGAGATGTGGATCAAACTTGTGTTTATAGGAATCGAGACCCCTTTTTTTAGGTGGATGGACGCTTATATGAAATGGCGGCGCTTCGTTTGAAGAGAACAAATCCGAAATTCGGTTACTTCTGCCATAGTCCACTATCCTCAACAAATACTTAATTCTTCAACGATAGCCAATTATTTCCTAAAACAAAGAATAGAAAAGCACTCTCGAACAACACTAATTTTTCTGACACGTCTTTGCTTAAACGTGATTTTAACTCAACTCCGCCGCGTCGGTTAGGTCACCCCTCGCAAGCAATGTCGATGATCACGTGATATTTTTCACGTAGTCACTCTCGATGACGCCAAAGAACCTAACTTGATTTCTTAAAAACAATCGTCCGGATGAATATTGCCGTTGTTTCTGCTTTAACTAAATACATTATTTACTTTGATTATTACTGCAAGTTATTTTTACAAGTCTACGTTCTGTATTTAGTGCTTTAAAAATGTACAATTGCTAAATTGTATCATTATGCTGATGCATGTTTTTGCAGCTGCAACAACTATGCATTCTTATGGAATTTTTTTAAGTCTACGAGGTGCATAAAAATAATTTACTAAAAAGGCAATTAACGCTTAAATAAAAGAATGTTTTTAATAATTTTTACTTGGAATTAAATTCGTAATTAAAATACTATAAGTAGATAATGTAATTTGTCAAGCATATTGATATTACTTAATTTAGATGATTTACACAAAGAAACCAGCGTGAGCTGACAATTGATGTTACTTAATTTAGATAATTTACACAAAACAACCAGCGAGAGCTGACAGCGTACTTGATTAAAGTCTCATCTTTGACTTGATTGACGAGTTGAGTCACTGCATTTCTGGTAATATTCTGCTTTCTTGTTGAAGTTACTTGCAAAAGTGGGCGAAACTTGACATATTGTTAAAACTTGTCACGGTCCATTTTCGGAAGTCACTTTTGCTATACTGATTTGACCCGTGAAGTATTTCGTCATATAATATTTCATATTATTTTAAATCTTAATTCAAAAGTTAAAGAAGTGTAAAATATTCATGTCAAAAGCACCTGATAATTTAATATACAGCTCCGTGTTTTATTGTTTTCGAATTTTCTAATAGCGCACGGTCGTCAAAAATTAATATCATTAAATAGGGGTTAGTAAATTTGTATGTGTTTAAAATGTTTTAAACAGTGATTAATGAACTGTATAACATCATCCTATAATTTTTAGTAAGATATGATATACAAATGGTAAGAATAACGCATCCCCAAAACTAGGTAAATTACGATAGAGAATAAAGCGAACTCATTCACAACGGCATGAGGAAAAATATCACTTTGTAGTATCAATGGTGATGAAGACCTGGTCAATGGTACCTCGTATTGCAGCTGCTCATTCCTTCCACGAAACTGTGTTTATTGCGACAAATGTAACGTTTTGACGCTATGCGTGACTGTATATTCATCATTACTTCAATTTTTTTGAGTTTATTTAGTTTAATTTCAGATATTTATTTACTAGATTACTGTATATTTTAGAAAAGTAACAACATTTCATTTTTATATTAACCTGGCGTTACTAAGGCGACTTTTACGAATTCGACTGCTAGGGTGGGATGTGAGACACTCCAATTTCAAATAAAATACAAAGCAATAAAACATATTTAAATTTCTAAATTACATATCTTGATATATTATATTATATTTTTAGTCCCTGGAGGCAAATAATAATAATTCATTCAAAACAAGGCCATATTTCAAACTTTATTGAATAAACACCAAGACTTTAAATATTTCAATGTATAAAATGCAATGTTACAAAAAACTTGTAAAAATACTCAAAAACTTATGAAATTTAATATAAAAAACAAAATTATGAATTTCTAGTGTATCGTAATACAACATAATTACCATAAATAACGTGACCATAACAAATTAATTACCTAAAACACTTGCCTAGATGTTATAAAGTAGTAACGATAATACTAAGGTGAGGTGTGAGAAACCATAATGCTCTTTAAACGACCGCGACACGCATCAGTCAGGAAACAAAACGAAAGTAAATTGATTACTACGCACTTTAGAAACGTACCAAGGTATTCATGTGCTTAGAATAAAAATTTAGGGATTAGTAGTAAGGAGTAATTTACTTGAGGTTTGTGACACCCCAACTGAGTAACACCGGGTTAAATTCGATAACGTTGCTTTTAAGTCACAAATTCTAACTTGTATGTGGCGTCTAGGATTAATACGTTCGTTGTAACCAAATATGCTTCATCTTGGCTTTATGTCCAAGAAAAGAATTTTGATTTGTTGGTAATTTGTTTCTAAATTTATTTGATGTAAAATCAATTGCGTCAACTCAAATGTATTCATTACCTTTTATTACGTTAATATTCTAAATGTTGCGTTACGGTTAATAAACATTGATTGTAATAACGGAATGTTTTCGTTTAAAAAAGCATCCATTTCTAGATCGATCAAGTGAATATTGATTTGTTTAGATTCAATAAGAAAGGGTTGTCATAGCTGTACTAATTGTGAGTCATCGCAGATTACTTATTAAAATAATTGTGGCGGCATAAGTAAAGAGTATTGACTGGCATTGTTTGTTATCTAAGAATACCGAAATGCATTGGCCTTGACCGAATATTGACGATAAAGTCAGCATATAAAAGGTACTGTTATATCTTACTGAATTTTGTCTATCAATCTACAATCTGTAATGATCTGCATGATTCACAGGACAAATTAATTTAAATAAAACTATTTCTTTGATTAAAAATTTAAGAGAGTCTAAATTGGTTTTTATCTTTAGGGTCTCTTTATTAACAATCACATTTCATATTTTCTTTGGGCGTTTTAGTAAATATTCATTTTTCGTTTGTGTTCGTTATATTACAATTTATTTAAAACGCTTTAAAATTAATAAAATAATTTCTTTGATAAATATATTACCCTAAATATTAATTAGCATTTTTAAATGTACCCTAATTTTAAAAAATTATTAATTGTACCTACGCATAACTTCAATTTATTTAAACCCAAATTATTTGCATTAAGTTATAAATATTTTAAACTGATTATTTTGAGTGTATGTTCGGGGTTACTTATTATTTTGTGGCATCAGCTAGATATTGTTGATAATTATGCTTACAGGAATCGTGCCACTTGACAGTAATCCAAATTAGTGAACTTCTGGTTACTGTCCGTCATTCTAACCGGGTATTTGGTAAAACAGCTAGTTTAATGTTAACTATTTAAGACCACATTATTTTATCATTCTTTTTTAATCTGTAATTGGCAATGTTTGTTAAATATTTGTTAAGGAACTTGTTGTTTATTATTTATGCAAATATTACTCCCTACAAAAAGTTGCGAACCACCTTGGGTTGCATTCACTATACTATTATTTTCGATCTAGTTGAACAACTTGGCGTCCATAATTATTAAACAAACTAATGTACTTAGAATCGTCAAGTTTTACACATCCACACCTGTAGATTCTTATAAAGTTGGTGGTAGTTCTATTTCTAAATTATACAGAAGCAGAACTATACAATACAAAGGAACTGTCACGTAAATTTCAATGCATCATAGCACGGTCGATCCATTCACATAAAGCAGTTATATAATGAGTTAAGTATGAAAGCAATAGAAGCATTCTGGACATTACACATTGTCTGTTTAAAAAAGATTATTGAGATTGTCACGAATGCTCTTGAACGCATAGTGAGCTAATTTAATTTTCACCCATAGAAAATCCAAGTAACTTTTGAAATATCAAGCTAAACACAGGGTTTTTCGTGTAACCCATGAACTTCATGGTAAAAATCTAAAACTCAAAATCTCGTATACAGGATAGCTCATTCAATTATTTTCAACTAAAATATTTTTAGTTATCTATCGCTTCGGGTAATGCCGGAAATCGTCATCAACTGTTATATTTTAAATAGAATGGCATACTTTTATTCTTTTTTGTGCCTTACGAACTCTTTGTGTGTTTGTTAATACATTTCATAGAAAAACCTGGCGGTTCCAGGGATGTTTTGATCTTTTTAGTAATTTGTCATTCTTCACATCTGTGTATTTAAAATATTACTATCGATATTTGAATGAAGCTTTCGTTAGTTATTAACCATTGCTCAAGCTTTTATAGTATACCCGACTTAAATCAAGTTTTGATACAGGGGCTTAAAAATTTAACGATCAACTTGAACATTCTAAAACCCTAAAGAGCCAATTTTTCCTCTAATGGCATACCCCAGAAATTATGACACTTAAATTCACGTCGACTGGCGTATTTGGTTCACTACACCTATCTCTAACCACTTTCAACAAACAGGACGTTTCTCATATAAAATAGTGGAATATATAATGATGTTCATTTTTCAAAGTTACCTGTGACGTGCGGTAGTAAACAATTCCACGTCGCCATTGAAATGACTTTAAAACCTCAAATTAAACGTAATATCTTAAACTTGTTTTATTTGCACAGAGACTATAGTAAAATTGTTGTTAGAACATGTCGTCTATTTAATAAAAGATAATCCTATTTACCTCAGATAAACAAAACAAGATTTAGAAACTAAACTTCAATTCGTCTAAATTTGTTTTGTCCATCTGAGACAAAGCTTCATTGAAATATTGCCAGGAATATTCTGGATACTCATATGTGCAGATGATGAAGTGCACAAAAAAATTATTGAAAAAAACCATAATATCCTTGGAACCTTTAACTGCTTTGAATGTAATGCATTAACAAACACACTTTCAAAAGTCCTATAGAATCAAATAAAAAGAAGAAAAATATGCCATTCCATTTAAAATAACAGAGTTGGCACCGATTTCAGATATAACCGGAAGTGATCGATAACAATAAATATTTCATCTAAAAATATTTGGATGAGTTACCTCGTACACCATATTCTAAATTTTAAATTTTTAGGGGGAAGGTTAAATTATTTTAACGAACAGGTAACGTAAAAAACACTGTATACTAATAAAGGATGCCAGTATTTGTATTTAATTATTTGTAAGTGACCAAGAATATTACTATTTAGATATTTTCCCAAACGGTTACAATAAGGGGTACTGAGCACTTAAAAATCTCGAAGAAAGTATTATAACACCGTTACAGAGTAACTGAGTTCAAGTTCAAGAAGTAATTTTGTAACTCTAAAGTAAATGTTATGTTTTCTACGTTTATACATCAATTGTTGTCCTGTTCACACGCAGTTGCTAATTAGAAATCTCAGTTTTGAGGAACTTGGTTGCGTGGAATCTTAGGTTTTGTTTCTGTTATATAATAAATTTGTTATTTGTATTATAGAAGTGAAAATTTTGCGTTAAAAGTTTCAATTTAGTATAATCTATTCACGATAGGTAAACGTTATAAATGCGACAAGATGTATTTTAATAATAAATTTGCTTCAATGGTTATCATATTTACAAATTTGTTATTACTGAAGATAAATCGATGTTCTGTTGCCTGTCCGTCGTAATAAGAGGTCATTGACTGAATGCAATAAAGTACATTACATAATATTAAAAAGGATAAGGCAGAACAAACATCCCATTTAGACTCGTAATAAATACAACGACTTTATGACGCAATAGTAATATGAATCACAACTAGCACTTTCAATTAAAATGGCAATAAAATATAAGTCAAGATGATATAAAAAAATTGTAAATCAACATTTAAAATCTAGAGCGAAATTATGTCATTAACATTAAAGGACGATTTATAAATATAGGGTGTCTGGGATGTAAAGTCATTATTATAATAGCAGATACATCTTGGTATATGCGAGAAAAAATGCTTATAAATCATGTGTCTAAATTTCATACCTTTAGAAATATTTGCAAATAAAGTTTTCACCCCATCTCTGTTTTTAACTTGATCTACTGTGTTCAACAAGAAATGACCGACTGTAAACCTTTAACGATTGTATGGCGCCTACAATTTTAGAGCACCGTCAATGAGTGAACTTTCATCTATATTCAGCTGATCATTAAATACTGGAAAATACGCTAATTTCTATTTAAAATAAAAAGTTTGATTTACTTCTTTAACATTTCTAATCATCTGTTAATTGTGCAAGTTTATAATTTCTTTAAAATAAAAACAGGTTTATTACTTTATACGGCCGGCAAAACAGGTACGGACGGTGCACAACAATAATGATTTTATACTAGAAGCCATTTTTTATTTTTTAGACTTTAAATTTGTTTTTTCAGCAGGCCATTATTTAAGGTTTAATATGTAATGTGATAGTTAAAAAATATGTCCATTGTGAGAATGTCCTGAAAATTAATGTTTAATGAGACTTCTGTAACATAGTCGCCAAAAAAGTATCCAAACAAGCAGTCCCGTCACGTCTATCTGTGATAAACACGTTTCAATTTTTTTTAATTTAACGTACTTGCCATTTACCTTCTAGTTTTACAAAATAGTTACTATAATTATTTCAAAATTGTTTATCTAAAATAGAAGAGCAAAATAAGGAGCTAACACAAACATAAAATTAGTCATTTTTTGCCAAAATCATGGAAAAATGTACCAAGATATTACTTCTACATTAAATATTCGGGATAGTGTTGCAAAATATAAATTAGACAGTAAATAAATCCAAGACCACGAGCAGGGCGGTAGAAGTTATTAGAGAGAAATTAAACACGTTATACTATTAAAAGTGTGGAAGGAAATCCAAAGTCAACTGCATCCAAACTAAAAACATAGCTATTACAAACTCATGGAAACAAGTTCACATACAAATATTACAAAATCGTCTCCATAAACATGACCATAAGGCTGGTGTAGTAAGAATCCCTTCATGAGTAAGAAACGTACGATACGTCGGTTACAATTTTCCAAGGAATACTTATCCAAACGCAAAAATTGTTGAAATAATATTATATTTTATCACAAATCAACATTTAATGTTTTTGGGCTCCGGTCGTCACGTTAAAGTATGGAAAACGCCTATTACGGAATCAAGCAAAGAAAATTTAAATCTCACTTTAAAATATGGCGAAGCTTCGTTGATAGCTTTAGATTGTGTATAGACGAATGATCCTAGAAAATTAGTCATTATTGGATCTCAATTACAAGAAAGACTAGGGAAAACTAAACTCAGATTTCATTAAGAACAAAATTTCTTCCACCTCTCATCGTTTACAGGAAGTTGTGAGAAGAAATGGTTATTCGACTAAATATTAATAGTATTACTTATTGCATAAATAATACATTGCTTACACACAACATCTTTGTCCGGATTTAATTTTGCATTAATGTTTTGCACATTTTTGTGAATATTACTGTTAAAACAATTTTTGTTTTAAAATGCCGTTTCTTTATTAAGTATTAAGCTTATACTGTATAATGCAATATAGTATAATGCATTAAAACATTTCTTTAAAAAATGATTGCTATTGTCTAAAATATATATTTTGCTGTACTTTGTCTTGATAATTATTTTTTTGGCTGTAGATACCAGTTTTACTACATCTATGGACTCGTAGTATTGAATGTGGAAACGTTTTTTAAATACCTTTTACTTTTAAAACTGTTGTACATTATTTTAGTCCACTTTAACACAGCGTTAAATTGTTTTTAAAAAGTATCTTCATATTGTAAATATCTTCAACCAATTGTTTATGCATATTTTAAATTTTGTGAAACCATTCCAAAATCTGAATAGTAAATAAATCACCTAATTTCTATACAGTCATAAATACCTCTACACACAAATTAATGTGGATCAAATTTATGCCTATTGTAGATATTTATCAACTAAGTTGATAATAATTAATTCATAAATAAGTTATAATTTATAACCAATAGTGTTATTAAAAGCAAATTTAGATGATTTGAAAGAATACGTTGGACTACTTTTTATTAGAGCCGCTGTCCACCTTGCATTAGGTAAAGTTCACGCATAGTAAATGTAATATGATTTTTGTAAACAAAAACAAAGAGGTATTTAAATTTTCTTTTCAATTACATTTTTTAGTTTAGCATATATGGACCCGTAACCATAATAGGTTTTAACGCGAAAATTTACAAAAATTATATTTCGAAGTCGAATAAAAATTTTTACAGGTTTGGGTTCCCTTAGGGCCCCTCTACACATGTGTTAAATAATGCGGCGTATATCCCGAACAACCTGCATTGTGCTACTAGCCTATCGCAATTTCAAACTTTTTTAAAGAAAATATTTTGTATGTTCTAAAATATCTTGTTACGTATAGTTTAACCTTAATTTTGTTCATGAATTTTATATTAATTAGACAAATTTCCAGTTATGTGTCTCTCTGGTGTATATAATTTCTATATATTACTAAACAAAATTAATATTCATGGTATGGGTAAATAATATATTTAAAAATAAATAAATTCGACTATTCACTATATCTGATAATTGCAGAGAAAAACAATTAAAGAATTATTATTACAGAAAGTTATATAACAATCGAAGAAAATATGTAATTATAACATATTCTTAAGAGCATCAATTAATTGGGTAAATATTTACTGTATCTAAAGCGAAAGGTATTCGTAATCGACCTTTAAGGAAAGGTGAAGGAATTTATGTCTCTGTTTGTCTGATCGTGAAAGGTTTTCTTAAACAAAAACAAATAAATACGAAAGTTATACGAGGTAAGGGTTTTTAAATATCTATATAACATTCAAATAAGACTTCTTTCAAAACTTTTCTTATAAAAGTTTCAACGTGAAGGGGTTTCTAGATTTATGCGAATTGTTTGTTATTTTGACAGCTGAGTTAAATAATTTATTACCGTTTATGGAATAGTGGATTTATAATATTTTTAAACACAATATGCAGAATTTATGAAAAGTTATGTAAATGACAAGTTTTAATAAATGGTTTGAAAAATAAGCCTGCAAAGATTTACTGTATATAAATGTTAATATTACAAAAATAAAATTATTGTTAGCAAAGAATCATACCTGAAAAGTGGTGGATATATCTAATATGGCATTAATAAAAAATTAAACCTCGTATAAAAGCGATTCTCGTAAAATGCTAAAGTTTCGTTTATTTATATATCCAAAATTTAATATGATCTCTACAAAGTAAATCAGAATCCTTTTCAATAATTAATTATCCGTTGCATCCATATTATGGAGGCAATTTAAAATCCTTCGTTTTTACTTATTTATTGAATTATTTTCAATTGTTATAAAACTCTCAGTTTTACGTGTATGTCCTTGTATTTATTACTTTCATTATTTTATAGTAAATAATATTACAACAACAACGATGATCAAAAATATATGTACAAAATATATTTGAAAATTATTAGAATCAAATATGTAATTACAGATGGATTGGCGTGGGCCAACATCTTTACGATTCACTCTTGTGTTCACTCTGTAAAATTCAAATTAATAAAATAAGTATTAGAAGTCCAAGATCGTATTAAAAACAAAATGGTTACGAACCATTCTATCTGAAAACTCTGCTACTACTTGTGCCAACAGTATCCGTATAATATTAAATTCATAAAATCTTTATACAAATTAAAAATTTACACAGTAGTCTTTTACCCATGATTATAAGCATTTCGTAACTTAGCAACAATTGTTATATAACTTACAACATAAACATCAGTGTGTATTTTATAGATGAAGCAGGTATAAATGCGTAAAATCCGTTAATAGAGAGATATCAGAATAACAAGTAGCTTGACTTGTTAGATGGGTCACATAGCAACGGTCGTATCAAGTGGGTTGCATTCTTAATAGGGTACGGTAACATCTGCTAGATGATATTAGTGATAGTTTTTAACTATAAGCGATTATATTCAGTCAGTATGCGGCCGCTCTTCTTCAAGAGAAAGAAATAATTCTGTTTTCAGTAGACCTACGAACAATCCAATGAATACGTCCTCAAAACATATTAAAACAATATACGAGTTAACTATTGTACTAGAAATTTTCCATAGCAAGAATTATATCAAAAGTTACTCTAAATCAAACCAAAGCATAATAATACTTAAAGAATTAGCGGTTGGGTGTACCTATAAATACTAACTATTCATAATACTTAAAGTTATTTTAAAATGTTTTTAAATAATGAAATTAAATATTTTTAAGTCTTACGAATTCACAAAATGGTAAAGAAAAAATTAGATCGGTTTTGTTTTGGTGAATTACTTGAAAGTTTCTGGTATTACATTATTTATAACCCAAAAGTAAGTATACATGTGTTAAAATAATGTAAAGGCTAATGTACAATGCAGCGTGCAAGAACAATACAATGTTCTCAAACAGAAGGGATAAAGCAACCGTATGAAGCAACACATACTCATAATTCGACCACTGGGACAGCAGGAAATTCTGGAACAGATTCGTAGCCCTTTCGGAGCAGAAATCCTGGATTGCTATTGAGCTGTTACTGATATCGCTGATGCCATCCAGAAACTGAAAACTTCTACGCGGGACTCCGATACAATTAAAATACAGGCATTATAATAGCCACCGTATTTAATTGGTACTTAAATACAAGATATTACCCATAAAACGTTGTTAAAATGATGTGATCTTCAAAGCGAAGATGAATTTGAAAGTCTCAGAATTCTATAGACACATCGCACTCCATAACGTCTTTGAAAAAATGTTTAAAAATATCCTAGTCACCCGAATTCGGCAGTACTTAGATAACTATTACATCCTTCCTAATCACCAATACAACCTCCGTCCATAAAGAAGCTGCTACGACATCACCTGAAAACTCAACTCCGAAGCTTTTCCCGAGCTTAATACTGGCCATGGCATCACAGAGATCATATTAGGCATAAAACGTACTTTTGATACGAAGATATTTGAGAAACACTTGGACTACCTTACACTCTCGCCAAATTCCCTGCACTAATTCTCCAGTTCGAGTCGAATCGGTTGCGGGGAACCCTCTCACGTCTGAGTAAGAGAGAATTTGATAATCAACTCCACGCGTATTTATACTCTAAGTCTAACTTCAACAGTAAGGAGATCGCTGGGTCGTGAACAAGAAATACAATACAACATCCACTCAACTAACCACAGAACTAGCTAAAGTTAAAAATTGGTTTCGGCGATGGCGCTTCCGTTCCGATCTCGGCAAAAGCCTACACCATTTCATTCTTCCATTTCGACTACAGCAAAGAAATATATCAATCTAACAAGATGTCCGCCTCTGGACCTAAGATTCCGGGATGCATCTTACCACCAGCATTTTGTATTAGACTGTGACGTTTATGTCAAGTTTAGCTAGCAATGAGAGGTGCAGTGTTGTCTGGAATGATATCCCAACTCCAAAGCAGCATCTCAAGATGTCACCCATGCATTCTCGTTGACGTACATCAAATCAATTAAGTGGAAAATTATTTGTTTCAGTTCTATAAAAAACCACCAACGAAACAGGCTCAGCATCAAATCACAAGCCATCGTGAGAGGAATGGTACGCCTCGGTCGCTTTAGCTGCTGCGATATGGTTTGCATTCCTCCCATTGATGCAGGTATAGAATCCTTTTTCGACCAATACCTAAGAGGGAATGACAATAAGAAGAAGAGTAACCGACCAAGAATAGGTGTACAATCTTAGTAAAGTATTTATACAATAATCGTACCTTACTTCAAAATTGCAGCCTAAACGCTAGCTTTTGGCTGAATGAAACACTTTTTCATTGACTATACTGACAATGGGAAAAAGATTCTTCAAGATTCCGTTCGTTAATTGCCATTGTGCCTCTTATAAGGTTTTAATCGGGAAATTCTTTATAATTGCTTGTATTTTGTCACTTTTTAGAATTCCTGAAAGTATTAATTTAAATACGTCTTGCAGATATTTTGCTTATACCTTTTGTTAAACAGTGCTGCAACTTGTCGTCCTTGAACTTACGTGTCGCGCCTACCAAATAACGTATTCTTTTAGACATATAAAGTTCAAACACAGTTGACTCCAATAATTCAGATTTTTGCAAATAACTTACTACAATATTTCAAGGTTTTCAGTAATTAACGTGGATATTTACTTACAAAATGCATAAACGACACTAAACTGCTAAAAATTGCTATAGCCAAATTCAAATAGGAACAAAACGACGGAATAGACAGCGAAATATTGATCTTCATTTTCATTGGTTAATGAGCGAGGCAGTTGTACACAATAACTAGAAAATGGTAATTTCAGTATGTGCACTGTTTGCAAATGTACAAAAGTAAATTACCTATATTTCCACAGAAAAACTCTAGAAAATGCATATTTATAAAGAAACTAAAGCAGTTACATTTATAACTTGAATATGTGTAATAAAGTCTTATAAATTTCGCAAAAATAAACAATAAATAAAATTATTGAACAAGCTTGGACGTGGTAACATTGATGTTTTTGAACGAGCTGAAAGTAGAAACATAACATATGTTCGTTGTTTCTTTTATTGTACGCCATTTGTTATTTAATTTTAATCTGCGTTCTAATTCAAAACAGTTCTTTTAGCCTTCCAGTACTCTCGGCAATTTTTGGTACTTAAGTACTACAAGATCGGATTTGTTCCTCTTGTTTATTTAAATTATTTTAGTTGTTGAACTCTTTTATATAGTACTTATCTTACTTTTATTTAATATATTAACGGAATAAAAATAGCGGGAACCTTTACATATATATAAATATAAATTTTAAGACAAGTATTTTTTATACATATTAAAAAATTTTTTGCATCGGCTGTCATCTCAAATAGAGAAATTTAGAAAATAACCTCATATATATATATATATATATATATATATATATATTATAAA
>JAHWXV010302883.1:0-17114 GCA_024586415.1 Phrixothrix hirtus | reverse complement strand
AAATAACGTTAAAGATACGAATTTTCATAATATTTCTATTACTTCTATATTAATAAATATTGTAATTGTTTTATTGACTATTAGTTTTATATTGTATATTCTTTGTAAACGTAACTCCCTCAAAGAAAAATTTATAAAGTATATTTATGCAAAGAACGTAAATACGCCTATAGAATTAGCGCCATCTAAAGTGTAAAACCATTTTCCTCGGAAATTGAAATAATTTTCGTATTTAATTTAAATAATTTATACAGAATTATTGAAATGTCTTCGGTGGAAGGAGTTATGTATTTATAAGTGTAAATTTTGCTTTATTAAATAAGCAACTCGGCAGTAGATAATAAATACTTAGAATTAGATTAGATAGGAGCTTTTAGGTGTGTCTTAATTTATGAACTTAGAATTAGTTTTGTAATTGCTTTCATTAGAACTAGTTGTTTTAGCATTAAGGTAATAATACTTGTACTCCAACATTTATAAAGGTGTTGTAAAATAAAGTGTTTTTTATAAAGTGAGCGTATCTCACTATTAAACTGACTAAAGTTATATAGATTGTGTTATTTGTAATTTCTTTCTTGTTTTCTTTTTCATTTTCTTATTTTATTCCATCCGACTTGGCTCGTTAGTTATTTTAGGAGACGAGTGGTTATCGGCTCGAGGAATCTTCGTATGCAGATTTTTAGGAGGAAAACGTGGCGCCCTGATACAAGGTCTCAGCCATATGAGTTTAGCCGTGAGAATTTCTGCAAACCCCCTTACCAACACCGAAAGTGTCAAGAAATCTTTAATTTGTTGAAGTTTTAATTTACACGTAATAAAGTGCACTAATTAACTTAACGAATTGTTTAAAATTTTACACAGCGTATTACTTATATCGTTTAAGAGCATACTCCTGTTTACTGTAAAGTTTAGCACGAGTTGTTTACAGGAATATCAAAATTGCCTATAATAAGTTTCAGGGAATGTTCTGTCCTTGACCCAATTGTAGAGGAGAGACATTGACATGACATTGACTCAATTGTGAGGAACTTCATTAACCCAACCTTGGTCCAATAGTGAAGAGAGGTTATTCACCCAGCTTTTATCCATTCGTGGGGCGAGGGAATTGATCTGGCTTTGACTCTATTTTGGAGGGAGGTAATAGGCCTAACCTTGTCTTAATTGCGAATGGAGATCATTTACCTGACCGTGTGACCCAATTGTGGATATATTTCTCCCATCGCATACTACTGCAGTCTCCTCATCGATTCCCTACTACTGTTTCTTTTCATTGATACAGTAACATCCTATCAATGAAGCAACTAGATTACATTCATTTTTTGTTACTAGTTTCGTTATTTAAAATTGTATAAGAATTGGATATATAACCTTGGCTTTAGGATAACCCCTCAAGAATATTAGCTAATGTTATTAATATTCTTCTAAACTAATGTTCAGTTTTATAAATAAAGAGAGAGCAAGGAACATCATGTTGTTTAAAGCGTTAAATGCGCCTAATTTCGTTAACTATAATAATGTCTTAGATTTAGTGTAACCACTTGAATGTTTCTAAACAAATTTTATTTCAAATAAATGATTAAAATTCAAAACATCTTTAATGCAGAATCAACATTTATAACAAACAAAGCTGAACAATACACAACGAAAAAGGTTACTTGAAGATGCACAATTAGGATTTTAATAAATTAAATAATTATCAATAATAGGAAGAATAATCTATTAGTTATTAGTTATAAGACAAAAATTAATCTTAAAAATGAAATAGCTACTGCGTTCTTCTAAAAATAAGCAACTATTCACGTAGATTCTATAAAATAACGTTTCAAGATCGGTAAAGATCTCCAGTTTTATAAAGTCGGCAAAATTCACTGGGAATTCTACGACATCATTTTCATCGTACATTGATTCTTTCTAACCTTGGAAACAATAGGCTAAATCTACATTAGGATCTGGGTTATAAAAGTTGTGTGGCTATTCAAATCCTGGATTCATTTAAAAAATTTGGTGTTTTTATGATCTATAAAGATGACTACAGTGAGATATAGTGAAGTTTTAAGCCTTCAGTAGAATAACAAGTATGAAATTTATTTCAATAAAAGTAAAAGTTAACCATGATCATATTCACTAAATATTGCTTCAGTAAAATTTGGTAGTGTACACGTTCTCATCATCACGACCTTAACTTTTTCATTAAAAATAAGATTTAAATTATTCCAGCTTATTGTGTAAAACAAATAACATTTTTTATAAAAACAATTTAATATAATAACCAAAAGAATTCTGCAGTGGAATTAAAAATTAAATTTCATTAATTATATAACCATCAGCAACGTCTTATCAGTTGAATTTAATTACTTAACTACAGACATGTCTGTTCTAAAGACCAAGTTACGAGTATTTATAAATACTTATAACTAGGAAAGAAATATGCCCAAATACAAATACTTGGAGAATACCTTAAAATGTATTCTTCATTTAGGTTTATAGATGAGAATTCTCTATAAGGAGTATAGCATACGATAGTGGGATAGAAATTAAATAAGGTTCACTCTAAAATTTATAATTACAAAACTAGTTTTTAAAAATTATTACCTACATATTCAAAATTGACAATAATGGCACTGCTCCTACAAGCAATGATGTTCAAAACCTATTTAGTTTTAAAAATGTGCGAAAAATTGCTATACGAGTATATGGCCAAATAGCAGTTTAAATTCAATATATTGGATTACATTTTTATCAATAATCAAATTTGTCCTAAAAGTAGTACCGGAACGTGTGTTGGGATATACGAATTAATTTGGGGTGCAGTAAAAAAGTACTCTTAGAGAGCTTTACCTTTTTTGGAAACTAAAACAACGGCATGAAGAGATGTTGAAAAACATTTATTCATAATACTTTGAATCACTAATAAAAACTGTGTTAAAATATTATAGGAAATGCTTATATAACCTATTTTGTGTATTCATTGAAATGTATTATCTTTATCCTACATAAACATGCATGATCACGTACTTTCTTGGTACTAAAATTTTGAATATGGATTTGTCTCCCAAAACGAAGTATTCATCAAATAAAGTAGCTGCATTTTTAAATTCAAAATACACGGTGTCCCAAAAGTAAGTGATATGGTGCAAACTCGTAATATGGTACACTGAATTGTGACCCTAGTGAAGTAACCACCTTCATTAGAATTTATATGTAATAGTATTGGCGAATGTTCTAGACGAATAGTAATTCTCAGACTCTTACGACTCCAGAGCGTTCTCAGAGTATCTATTTATTGTAATTGTAGCTTTATTGTGTTATAATATCTTCACGCAAGTGTATAAAGAACTCCAATGTGTTTTATTACATTTGTTGAAACCTAAAGTAAACTGACAACAGATTTTGCTTATTCTAAAGTGAAACTTGAATAGTAGGGCAATGAGTGGGCTCCGAAGAAAGTTTACCGCTATTGCGTTGGCAAATTAAGGCTGTGGATAAAAGAGTAGAAAACGTGCATTCCTTTTGGCAATTCCTGTGGTTTGGAATGAGCCTAAAGGTTATATTAAGAATTGATACTTTTGTTTAGTTAATGTTCTGGGGTGCAATTCAAAAGATAAGATACAAATTACATATCCGAGTATTCCTTCAGCCATTAGGCCAGTTCCCCATGGAGAAGACCTGCCTGCCTCTCTTCCCCCAGTTATGTTAAAGGACTTTGTAGAGCATGATATTGAAGGTAATAAAAGTGCCGAAGGCGATAATAATATATCTGAATATCTGAATATGAGTTTACTCCACAGCAGTTTTCTCAGATTGAACTCGATAATTTGTTACGAGATCTAAGTTTGACTAAGAAATCTGCAGAACTACATGGTTCCCGATTTAAAAGTAAAAATCTTCTGGCCCAACGAACACAGTTGTCGTGGTATAGACACAGACAGGAGGAACTAGTTCCCTTGTTCGCCAAGAATGTTCCCTTGGCACATTGTAATGTTATATACTAGTTAACGCACTTCTATTCAGTGGTGACTTTTTATTGACTCTTCCAAGAGGAGCCTCAAAGTTATACTACATCATAATGAGATTGTGTAAGGGTTCATTCATGTAACCTACTTATTTCAAACGAAAGGAACATTCGAGGACATGAAGGTACTCTTGAAGTATTCAGTATGATGTGTACAAATGATTAATCAGTGGCAACTTTAAAGTTATAGGAATTTTATTAGGCAATAAGCTGTGTAGATGAAAATTCCTTGCTTTTTATATGAATGCAATAGTCGGTACATCATTGTAGCGTGAGATTTTGGCTAGAGCACAAACACTTTGTTACTGGAACTAAGAGCTTCTTGCATGAACCATCCGTAAACACCCAAAAAGCCATGCTTCCACCACTACATACCAAATTGTGTCTTAAGAAACTCTTTGTAAGGGTTCTACCATAAAGCGGACTCTGCCACAAGTACCTTACAATGAGATTTCCATTCATTACACAAGGAAAATTAAAATCTGGGATATTTGTTGTTACCCAAATCCACTAATTAATGGAAGCAAATGATTCTGGGAATACGATTAATGAGAAAAAAAGGTCGCATGGATGGTTTTCAGGTCGTTTACTGAAAACTTTATAGGAACTAACAAAAATTGAAATTACAAAAAAATTGTTGAAAGTGTTGGAAAGCTTGAAAGATTTGGATGGTTACATGAGCGTAAAAATTCATTTCCTACATGTTCATAACGATTATATTCCGAAAAATGTGGGGAATTATAGTAAAGAACCCAGTGAATACTTTCATGGGGATCTTAAGGTGATAAAGTAGAGGTGCCAGGGGGATGGTATAAAAATGAAATGACCCACTGTTGCTGGATGTTAAAGAGGGATACTGACGATGCAAGGGGATCGACAAAGAAGTCAAATAAAGGGAAGTTCATGTATACTGAAACACAAGACTGCAAAGTAGTCTTAAGAATATTTCCAAAATACTTACGATTATTTTAAATCAAAGTGTCTGTGTGAAACTGTATTTTAGTACTACTTTTAAAATAACAACTATTGGTGGTTCACTTTCCAACCTTGTATTTCAGAAATTAATAAACAGGGTTATATGAAGCCTATTTTGATAACAGTTAAGTTTTCTACAAGAATGCTGAATTTCAAAATTTTCCAAAGGTTGAATTCGCTGGTAAATGTAAAATATATTTAAAAAATGTGTTTTTCATTGATATTTTTAAGAACGTCGAAATTCAAAAATTAATTTAACAAAAACCATTAATCTAAAGCAGCTTATATTTGAATATATAATTGACTGGATATTATTATATAATTTTAACAAATCATAATGCTACCGGTTTATTAATAACGAAATTACAATCAATAATTGTGAACGACTCTATTTCGCTAATTTGAACAGATATTTAAAATATTATTTCTACTCATTATACGCGTAGAAAAACTAACACGCAGCAAGAAAAATCTACTTAAAATAACAATTGCAAAGACCTGTAGAGATAGAAAAGTTTATGCGAAAGAGCTCTCGGGAAACATTCCACGATGGGAAGACGGGAGCGTAAAGCAAAGCGACAATGTCAGCGGATAATGCGTTTCAATGATTCATAGACAGTTATTACTCAGAAGCGGCACAATAACAAAATTGTGAAGAAACTCTAACTGCATGTAATTATTTATTTCTTACTATTTATACATGCAAGGTATAACAAAAATTTATTTATTACATATGTATGCGATTTTACAATTTACAGTAAAGTGTTTTAAAAACTACAGTAAAAAGTACAATACTTAGGTTCGATTCTTTATCAGCCCTGTAATATAAAGAGTAACTATTATTTATATTTCATTGTAAAATTGTGAGACCGTAGCCCTACCCACGGAACGTTAATAAATAATAAGAGTTATATTCTGATAACAGTCACATACAAACATTTTCTTCATCGACTTCATTGATTTCAGTGTCAGCACCTTCACCATCTCCCTTATCAGTATCACCCTCATCTTGCACATCAATGATTAATGGTTCTATGGAGATATCAATGATATTTTCCTTCACCCTATACTTTTCTTCAATTTTCATGGCATGACTAACACATTTAGCCCAAACCTCTTTTGGTACGTTTTGCATGGTTGACCGACAAAGTTCCAAAACATCTTTTATTTTAAAGGTTGTGTTGGCCTTCGCTACCTTATTTTAGTATACGCCCAAACCAATTCTATTGGACTAAATTCAGAGTGAGCCACTGGAAGCCACATAAGCTTCACATTATTCTCTTGTACATCTTTGACAATTTTATCCAACAAATATTTTTTTTTCAAAAAATTGTATGTGCGGCATAGTTCCATCAGATAAGGCCTCTTTAAGTTATTAAAATTCATAATTCCTTGCGGCAAACGTACTTTTCTGTTTATTAGCCATTCAATTACGCCTAATTTCCTCCGTGATGTTGTAGGATTGCGGAAGTCTGGATCTAGCATTGTATGATAAGGAGCTTGATCAAGAACAATTACTGATTTTGCGAGAGTCACAGTTAGTACATTCTTGAACAATTCTTCACAATGCTGTTTATCCTTTTCATCATGGTAATTGTTTCATCTTTTTTTACCAATGGAGCATTTCAAATAACCTGGTAAAAATCGATTTTTATTACCTATATCTAAAATAATAACCCTTTTTCCTATCTCAGATGGACGTTTGATGCCACCTCGGTGCCCATTAGCTTCTTGAGTGGTTCCCCTGTAATTATCAAAGATATCACAAATTTCTGGTGTAACAATTTCTGCCGAGCCAAATTTTTTAGAGTGGTGTGCGCCGCACCATGTTTCATCAGTATAAAATACATTCCAACCTACGTTTCTGTATCTTTTGATAGTGGATAAGTAGTCCGCGCGTTGAGCAGCTAAACTATTCTTCTACATAACTATCGGTTTACTTTCTAGTATTCTATAGACAAAGTTCATTTCTTTTACCAATTTGTTTAGCGTAGAAGTATAAATTTGAAGAAAGTCAGGGTTATCGTCTTTCATCCTTTGATTCAATTCCTTTATGGTTGGAAATTGTTTTTCCATATAAAAAAGGAATATTTGTCTTCTTATAATGCTTTTCATGAATTCATCAATTTCTATCTTAAGCTTGCCACTTCTGGGTTTAGCTGCAGTAAAAGTACCAGAAACCCGTGGTTCATGTGGAATCCTTTCAACACTGCGTACGATAATTCCCACACATTCCGCTGTTCGCTTTGTTACTTGTAGATTAATATTGTTTATGCCAAGTCTTCTCTCCATTTCGAAATACTCTTTAATTTCAATACAACTTTTTAAATTGTGCGTACACCTCTTAAGACATTTTCTTTGAATTTTAGAAAAAGTAACACTTTCACTTTGCAATACACTGTATCATTATGCTCCTTTGCTTAAAATTCGATTTCTTTTATAAACAATTCTAAAACGTTATCACAAGGTCCTTGCTTGGATTTCCTTTATCAATATCTATTAATTTGAAAAATATTTATCAACAAAATCGGTTGATATGATTGAAGCCATCAAAATATGTTTACATTATTACGCAAAGAATAATCTCTTATAACAGAAACGTGTTTGCCGCTTACCCCAGGATGACCTTCAATGCGATTAGATACGAATCAATACATCGACACCAGTTATTTGTATCTTTTTCAAAACCTTTCACGTTCTATTATAAGACAACTTTTAATAATTTGTTAGAAAGAATTAACTTTTGTTGTTTAAATAATGTTAATGTATCTTATAAACATGGAAATTTTCAATTTCTATCATAAATAATGGATTGCGGCGAATTTACCTTTTTTGTAAAAAAATAGAGAAACTACAAGTACTTCCTAAACTGTAATATACGCAGTCTCTTTTTTAAGGTATGAGCTGTATACTATTCCAATTTAGTTAAATTTTGTTCACCAATAACAAAGTTACAAACTTTTTAAAATAAGCATTCTGAGAACACACCAAATTATTGCACTTTTTTGTAAAAAATGTATAACATTTACGAAATGGCTTAAGATAACAAAACAATACTTGTCAATTATAATAACAAATAATTTATTGATAACCTGTAACAATTACACAAAAATTGGCGTCGCATTTTTTGAATAAACTGGTTTGAAAGTAAACCGCCAATACTTATTATTTTAATAATAGTAGTATTCAAATTAATAAAAATGTTTTAACAAATAGCTTCATATTTTATGTAAAAAATTGACGTAATAGGTAAAAATGGAAGTAGTTTCCAAAATCAGTATTAAAAACTGATTCAAGAATATTTATTTTCCAGCACTCATTTAACAAAAATTTCGAAGTGTAGATTTTTGCAGTTCGTTTATCCATGCAATTAAATGAATTGACTATATGTAATAAAATTGACATATTAAATATTTCTTTAAGCAATTAGAATTGTCTACAAACTAACTTACCAATAACCTGTTACAAATTCCTTTAATTTGATAAAGTTCTTTATTTTATTCTTCACCTACCAGTTCACACAATTATTCACACAATTTTCTACATGCTCTACAACTGTGTCTATAACTTGCATTCGATTTAATTGTTTCATTTCTCATTTTCTTTTGTTTATTTAATTTAGTTTTATTTATTATAACAGAATTGATATAATTTTAAAACGGCTTTTTGTTAGTTTAACCTAATTTCTGATACTTTACAATGAGGACCCCTGTTATTGGGCTAATACCTATTGGGTTCCCAAATACATTAAATGGATGAATAGAAAATAAGCTGCTATAATTCGCTAGAATTCACGTAAGGTCATAAATAATGAGTGTTCTAATGCGCATGCTGTTATAGACAGCTAGGGTATAATTAATAAGGGCACCACACCAAATGCGATTTTCTGATTTATTTGAAACTTAGCACACATACCATCAAAAGTAATTGACATGTATTTTGTAGAGGTGAAATCGCCCCACAGAGTTGGGGTAAAAGCTCGTTCTTTCGAAATATTTCGATAACGAGAGCAGATAGAAAAACATTCAATTTTCACTAGCATTTCTTTTTCAAGTGGTATCCATAAATGTATATATATATATCAACCAAGTGATGTACCAACATATGGAATATTAGCGTAAAATTAGGGGCAAATACCACATTCGTTTAATATAAATCATCATTATATGTGGATACATCTGCCAATTAGACAAATTCTGTATACCTTGTTATCCCTAAATATGCAGCTTACAAAGAAGGTGTTTATTTTTGTTCATCGCCAATAAAAGGGTTTTCAAGATTAATCAAAAACATCTAGCTAAGATTTTTTAATGTAGTTTTAGAATATTTAATAAGATTTTCAATTAGCTGATATATACTGAAAATATGACACCTTGCACTCCTAATTTTGCGCTAATAACTCCAATTGAGTGAGCCACTGGGGTGATATAAATTAGTAGAAAGATCTTGAAAAATAAAGAATAGCGCCCAATGAAAATCTTTTTCTTTTTGCCCTATTCGAAGAACCTTATTTCCATCCTAACTTTGAGAGCCGACTTCACTTATTCGGCGGCTTCAGTTGCCGATAAAAAATATATGTCTATAACTTTTGCCTTGAAAATGAATAAACGTAGACTAGTCGTGTATCCGTTGCATGATAGCATTTAAAAGAGTAACAGTTTCACTAAAAGTTCGATATATCCTATTAAAGTGTATAAAAAATTGCTACGAATATCTTCCGCGACCGAAACGGTCGCTCTTGTTGCAATAAAACAAAAGCTTGCCACAGCTCGGCTCAGTAAGATAATTCGGAGAGGGGCATGGGGGTGCAGTATTACGCTGGTCCTGGCTTCGCACGGTGCTCCTGGTATGGCACCTAAGAGAAGAAGGGAAAGCATTCTTAGAAAAAGGAAATGGCGCCAGTGGAATGTAACTTCTCAACCCGTACATACATTCCAAACTACAAAACGTACGTCGGCGTCAAAATCCATGAGGCGGTACCTGCACTAATCTAACCTAAACAAACAGAAAAGTTTTCGGAACAAGAAGACAAACCCAATTAAAGCATAAAAAGAAATTTATAAGTGTTGGCAATAAATACAGAACAACCAGGTTAGTTAGATGCTACTTACAAATGTTTATCTCTTTCGATGCACCAAATTGACAAACTAGATTAAATGAAGTTTTGCCTTAACGGGATCTAGACCACCCGATATTATATTGAGTTACCAAATTATATTACAACAGCGTTCTCAAAGCTAAAGTAGATCTGAATATTTAAAAATAAAACTCAAGGTTACTTTTGTCCGTTAACGTCAATTGAAGCAAGAACATAATTAAACAAAAGAGATAATAATTAAAGTTACGAAAAGCAAAAGTGACAAGGCAACTGACTTGTTAGGCATATATCATCTAACAATAAATACGCTAGAGGAGAAAGGAACTATTGCTGATTGTTAAAAATGTCCCGAAATTATAACTTGACAAGTGTTATAAATTACAAATTTCGAAGAATAAGTATTGTAGCAGTGACATAATGAAGTAAACTGAAACAGAAACTTTAACGTCACACCTCGTATGTATAATTCAACTATGAATTAGAAAACATTAAGCTAACCCGTATTTGTAATTTTTTGATAAAGTTTCTGATGTAATGATATTTGATAATCTAACAAAGCAGTAACAAATTATTCTAAATCATAAGTTACTCTATTTACTTTAATTTGTCTTAGGTTACTAAACGGCAATATTCTAATTAAATACAATGAAAACCGTTATTTAAGCTTATCTCAAAGCAATTTTCTGAATTTTCGGTAGAACTAAAATTGTTTCATTATGATATCAAATATCAAATAAATAGATTTTGTAGCTATCTAAATTATCTTTCCAAACATTAATTTAGTAATACGGTTTTTTTATAACCAGGATGTCGAATTGTAACATGATTTCTAATAGTAAAAAAATTGTAGATTAAGCTTTTATCATCCTGGGTCGAATACGATGTAAATCAATTAATGAGGACGGACTAATCTCGGTTCGGTACATCAAAGTGACGGGAAAAATCCCATCTATAGCCCGTAGTAGACCAGATGCTGAATTTCGTCTAACTCAAGACAGCCAAACTAGATTAATTAATGGAAATAACTCTAACCATGTTGCCAAAAACTAGCTATTTAATTAACTGAGCCATGTTCTGTATTGACGACATACGATGATAACTTTTCTCTTATCTTCCATTATTTAAGACAACTATAATTAATGGGTGCCGCCTGATTTGCCGTAGCGATAAGAAATCACAACCACGACATAATAACAGAATAAAGTTAATCGGACAATTAATTTGCTACGCCAATAATAGAAAGAAATGGCGCGATAGGCGAAGGTCGCCGCATATCTATGATAGTAAGCTTACACTTGCTCAAAATTGCATCTTTACTCAGATATAACTATTTCGCGTCGAACGTTCCTAATATTTAAAGGACAAAGACATACTCAGTTAAAATTCTACAACTAGCATTTTAATTTTCAAATAAATTTGACGATTCTATAACCAAAAACTTTGCAGCCAAAGGGTGTAATTTAATATAATTTCATTTGAATTATAACAACTTACAGAAGGAATTCACAATTAAGAAAAATAATGTTACAAAATTTGAAATTCAATTGCTTTAAAACCATTACCAGAAAGAAAGGACTAAAGGTGGCAGCAGCAGTATAGGAATTTGTGCTGCGGAAGTCTTTATGTTACAGCAAAAGCTAGTTCAAGCATTTTTCTGAAGGTGATATCTATCTTCAAAATTTGCATCGTTCTGGAAGATCCTGCATCGTTAACTCAGGTTTTGTATGTTACACAAAGGAAGTTTCTACAATGGCCGATACTTGGAAGCTATTCGAAGACTTGGCATATTACAATCTAGTGCGGTTCGCACAAACTTGATATAGTGAGCAGAAACTGCCGCATAGTATCTTGTGATTTGACCTCTCATTAGTCTCCGCTTCCTAATACTCGTTTAACTAGGGATAAAATTCAGGAGCTGGGGGAAATTGAACTTCTTCATATTCACCCGACTTAGATACTTCTTATTAGCACCTTTTTCTGCCGTTTGGCCATCTTCTTCATGGTGCTTCGAGAATATTTCCGAAGTGAAGAGGTTAGGGTTGAGTAGTTTCTTGAGTTGAAAGGTCTAGAGGGGCACCGCTCTGGAATACTAGAATTAAGCGGAAGATCGGTTAAGACCATCGAAGACAATGGTCGACATTTTGAGGATTGAAATATTATGCAGTACTCTGTATTTTGCAAACCATTACGCATTTGATATTAAACACTTATTATTTGTGGCTCAAACTCTGTATAAGTATAAGTTAGAATTGTTTGTGTTCTGTGTAATTTATAATTATAGAGTAGGCATTGCACTTATCTTTTAAATGTGTTTTTAAATTTCTAGTACTTATTATAAATAACTTAAATATTGTTTATTAAATAACCTTAAAGTATTAGCTTCACTGCAATAATTTTTAAATTTTAATTATGTTATTAACTGAAGTTAAATAGTTTCACAATTGCAAATTTTTAAATAATTGTACCTCCAAGCAATAATCTAGCAATGGATTATTTTACTGTTTCAAAAATTGTCACTATATTTATTGCTTATTGAGTACGTTAATTGGGTTATTGATCATCAATGCAAGAATTGAATATAAAATAGTTTGCATTTCGCAAACTACTCACTAACGAAGCTGTAATTATATTATCACCCTAAAGTGTTACTTAAAAATCAATATTTATTTAATTATAATTTTCAAATTATTATTGTTCGAATTTCTTGAGTATTTTCTATTGCCAAGTGAAGTAAAGGAAGAGTGCATACTAGAACATTTAGTATTAACTAAGGATAAGTAAGTTATCTTATTTGTTATTTTAATTTGAAAATATGTAAATTATCGTTTCAAAATTGCAAAAGTACAATTATTTAATAGAAAATTGATTAGTTATCAATCGTTAATTATTTATATTTCACACAATATTAACCGTAAAGTTTCACTGTATAGCAACACAAATAACAATGATGATTGTTACTAATTATATGGCGGCAAGTTCCTTTAAGGGTGATACCGCTAGTTCTAATTAGGTATTCAAAGCGAGTTATAAATTTGAAAAGATTGTGTAGTATTTTTAAGGTCACGCAGTTGACATAAATAGCCTTTTATTATGGTTCTAAAATCAAAATTGGGATTGCTTTGTATATTATAAATAGGCAACGGATATAGAACAATAATTACTTCAAACTAAGTAAAATAGAGGATTGGAATGAGTTAAGTTATTGTACGACTTATTACAGATTTACTAGTCATTAAACCAGGATTATGAATTACATCCTGCAACTAATCTAAACATTCTAATCATGTGGTGTCTAATGGTAGTTTTTCAAATTTTTGAGTACAAACTAAAGAATGCTACGGGAAAAACGTCATTGGAAGGTTACAAATCGAATTAAATATAAAAATATATTATTCCAGCTTTATTTATAATAATATAATAAACTTATTATGTAAATTACTGAATTCTATATTTGATTATAAATCAATAAATATCGGGGTTTCAACGAAATTCTTTTTAGAACTGAACATTTAAGTAACTAAACATGTAATAGGTATGCAATACGCGGTTTTGAACAATCCCGTTAACTTTATATCGTCATTTTTTAGTCAATAAATTATTTAAGTACCAGGACGTGCCAGGATTTGAAAATTCCAAAATAATATCATATAAACTTTGACATTGTTTTTAATCAAAAAAAGGTTTTAATTACTAATTCTAATACAGTAAGACCTAAACACTATTAGTAACATTCAAATATAAATATGTATCAATTTACAGTAATTATAAATAAAGAAAGACGTCAAAGCAAGCTGTAAACCATTCAAAGGTCCGTGAACTTAGATATACGTTAAGATTAAGAAATAGTTTTAGTTTTGTGACTCTACAGCGGACCAAGTAAATGTTCTATAGGTTTATTAACCGTTGGTCCAACGAAAATAGAACACGTTATTTGTAGAATGTAGTCTTCAGTAGCCGTCTAACTACATGTCCATTCAAGAAGTTTAATCGACTGCACTAGAGTTCTTGATAATGGATTTCTATTTTCAACAAATAGTAAAGATAAATCTTTAAAAAGCAGCATTAGAATTAAAAACGCATACAATGGCATATAACATTAGTTGCTATCAATGCATTCAGTAATTATAACATTGTACATTGAATAAAATATTCGAAATTTCTAATTTATATTGATCAGTTTATTTTATAAGGTTATGAGTTGTAATATTTCTAATTATGATATAAAAAAGTCAAACTTAAATTGATAATATACCTGTAGCTCAGTACGATTAAAATAAAGGGAACAAGAGAGTCATCCGGTCGCAGCTCCTGGAAATAGCTAATTCTAATAATCAAGTATTCTCAATAACATTACGGAATTTATTAAATTCGATTAAATCTCTTATAACAAAGCTTACACTTGAAATTATATCAACTAACCTTAAAATGAATCTATAACTTCAAGCTTAGTTATTATTAATTAACGCTAGCTAAGTTGTGCATTGGGATATCAGTAGAAAAGATTAGCGGGTACGACGCCACCCTAACGAAAACGGGTTCATTTGCGGTGCGCGGTGAGTATGTTAATTCGTGGTTTTAATAGCGTTTCGCGGTTTAGTTCGCTGTTTAGTTCGCAGTTTATTTCTCTGTTTCGCGGTTTCATTCGCGGCTTTTCATTTTACTTCGAGGTTTATTTCACGGTTTCGCGGTTTTATTGGTGGTTTCAAGGTTTTATTTAAGGTTTCGCTGTTTTATTCACGTTTTTGCGGTTTAATTGGCGGTGTTATATGTAATTTGGCGAATAAATTTAATTAGTCGCCTCATTAATGTAAATAATGAAACATTTATTTTTTATTGACGGTTAAATTTATTGAGGAATATTTTTGATAATTATAGTTTTTATGATTCCAATTTAAATGCGAATGCTTATTAAAATCCATTACTATGTAATTAATCGGGCAAACTAATATAAATAATCAAACATTTATTTTTATTCAGGGTTTAATTTATTAAGGAATATTTTTGATAATTATATTTTAGGATTCTAATTTATATGCGAAAGCTTATTAAAATTCATTATTATGTATTTAATCAGATAATTAACTTAAAATCGAAGCTCTAATTAAATTGATGAAAATTCATTATTATGCAATTGATCTGAAAGCTAATTTAAAAATCAAGCCTAATTAAACCTATCACAAGCATGTTCAAATATGTAATTAATTAATGTTAGTAATATTCCGTGGCACATGACAGGTTGTAACACGCATAAAATTATGAGGTCACAGTGTACAACTATAAAACGCTGTATATTCAATTTACACATCAACCGAATAGCATTCATATTTATATCCACATTAGATTATTTAAGACATTTTATATTTACATTAATTGCTGGTGTTTAATTAACCCATTTTTTACCAATGATCCGAAAACGCAACAGTCACTTTGCATTTTTTTTTATTAAAAAATTATGTTAGATTCTGGTTTGAAAATTAAAAGGGATTGTTCACTATAATATTGCTTAGCATTTTTAAATAATATAGCCAAAAAAAAATTAGTTTTGAGAAATCAGAGTGAGAATCAAATTTAAGCAGAATTTTACACACAGCACACAGTCTACAATTTGATCATATTATAATAAAATGTAATTTTATTTTGATTGTTACTAACTCCAAATTAGAATGTTCAACTATATATTTAACTATATACACGAATGCATAAAGTATTTAGCAATCTTTACATAATATTGTGTTAAATTATTACTGATGCGAAATCGCATCATTGGTAAAATACGCTATACATATAAGCAATTATTGATTCATCCATACAACCGATCAAAATATAGCCCGTGGTTCATTTCTGACACATTAGGAAGGGGAAACATTTACTGCTTGTGTATTTGATCTTCACCACTTCCCACGCGTACCTTCAGTTTCAATATATGTTAGTGTAGGAGTGTAATCACGTTCGTTTTGTATTCCTTCTGCAAAATGCCGAAATACCTTACGCGTAGAGATTTAGAAACCTCCTTAGAGGATATATTGAAATGAATTTGATAATGAAAATGGTTACCTGTTTTGGGAGACATTCGTGCAAAACGTTTATTAGGGGTAAACCTGTGTGATTTGGGTTTAAGTTAGGACGCATTTGTTCGTCGGATGGGTACCTTTATCAGTTTATACCATATTCAGGCTGAAATTTTAATAAAGAGAAGTCTGTAATTGGTATGGGTGGGCAGGCTGTGTTGGAGTTGCTATCTGTTGTAAAAGATCCAAGTAGACATAAAGTGTACTTTGATAATTTTTTCTCTTCCCTCAAATTAATATTGCATCTCTTACTAAAAAAGGATTTTATGCTACAGGAACTATAAGAGAAAATAGAACACTTCGCTGTGCACTAGATTTTGTTAAAATAATTTCAAAAAGAGAGCAGGGCTCATACGTCTCGGCCCAGGATGTTCTTAATAATATATCATTAGTAAGGTGGAATGATTACTCAGTTGTTAAAGTTATCAGTAACCACTATAATGAGGTACCAATATCCACCGTAAAAAGGTATAACCGCAAACTAGAGGGAGACACCGCTCTAGGCCAACCTAATGTAATAAAATTATATAATAAATATATGGAAGGAGTAGACCTTCATGACAATGGCGTGGCAAATTATAGGATAGGGGTTTTTAGTAAGAAGTGGTAGTGGCCTTTGTTTGTGGATGCAATAGATTGCGTTCTGGTAAATTGCTGGAAGATATGCAATATCGCAAATGATAAAAAAATTACCCAGTTAGATTTTAAGTCTTATATTGCTCTCCGTCTAATCAAAACACAGTCGCCACATAGAACACCATCATCCTCAAGAGTGCTAATCGAGTTGCGTTTTGATAACGTTGGTCACATAGTTACGAAGGCAACAACTGAATCAAGATGCAGATGCAAAGTGTGCAGTAGTCAAACGGTATTTTTATGTCAAACATGCAATGTGCCCCTTCATACCAATTGTTTTAAATCTTATCATAAAAATTAAATATGCGTATAATTTTGTCATGTA
>JAHWXV010302862.1:0-14250 GCA_024586415.1 Phrixothrix hirtus | reverse complement strand
ATAGATCCGACGCCATTTTGGAACTAGATTTAGGTTGGCAACTTTGCCCCAATCCATTAGCTAGCGCTATGCCCTAGGCGCCATCTTGAGCCCCATACTTTGACAGCCATCTTAGGCCCCATTCGCTGCCAGACATCTTGTCATGTGACTTAAGCGCCCCCCACGTGGCTGAGCCTGCATCTAGGGCTGTGCTCCCTCAACTAACTCTGGCGACCATCTTGGGGCCCCTGTCTACCGCTGGGGCAGAGTCCGGGGCCCCATTTCTGCACCCGCCATACTTCAACTCCTAGGGCTACGCCCCTTCAGACACTCTGGCGGCCATCTTGGAATCCATTTCCGGTCTAGAAACCCTGTTGTCTTACCCACTTCTGTTGCCGTACGCCCCTTGCCTATCTACTCTTAATAAAAACTGTAGTACTATTTAAAAGAATCCATGATAACGTCATTACTCAAAAACCAAAAAAGATTAAAACATGAGACTTCGACAAAAAGGTGTTAATTAAATAGACTTTACCATATCTTCTAGCCTAAATAATGACTTGTTAAACGATACACGCAAACTTGACTGAAATTTCTGTGGAATCCCTCTTAGTAACTTAAGGATTAAAAAAATCTGTTAGTACACTATAGCCAAATTCAATAGTAATTATTGCATGCGAATGGTCATAATGTTTCTATTACTGTGTATTTTGAATATAAAGCAGCAGCATTGTAATTCTATACATATGCGAAGTAAAATATTTAAATAACCACATTTGGGTTTTAATACTGCGTGAGGTAACACTGAGCTACTGACAACTCTATCACTTATCTAAATACAATATGAACATATCCAAAATCACATTATTGCTGTTTTCTGTTTATAGGGTTTCCAATAGTAGTAACTTTATAATGTGTGTAGCAAAATGACTGATACAAAAATCGCGCAAAGAACTACATATGATTACATTTTTCAAATATTGGATGAAATATCAACTGAAATCCAAAAACAGTGCGCTGGGTGTAAAATGATGATTATTGATTAAGAGCACTTGTATATAAATAAGTCTGTCATTCAAGAAAGACAATGAATTCATCGTCCCCACTTCCGTTCAGACTAAGGTAAATTAATCGGTTTGTGTGTTATTTATGCTTGATCGTTGTTTAAGGTCCAAAATTTTAGTCACGTAGCTAGAAGTCAACTGAAGAATGATATAAAGCATCTTACATGAAAAACTAAATAGACGTCAAATTTTCATGAAAATAATTCGCAACATTTTAGCTCTGGAACAAAAGATATCGTGTCTTAACATCTATCAAAAGCTGTTCAAACAGATTGGCTGAAAGCATTAAAATAGGATCGAGTAATGTCTGGGAAAGAATTACGAGCCTTCCAGTGTGAAACTAAGATGAGTGGGCAAGATAAATAATAGACGGTAGTTCGAAAAGCTCGTACAAAGGAAACTAGGATGTCATTATCGGTAATTCGTTTCTTACTATTCGCGATTTTATACACAAAGAATTAGTTCTACCGAAACAGAAATTTTAATCGTTTAAAGTACAGAAACGGAAGAGTGTCGCCGGATTTGGCCGACGAAGAATTACAACAACGCTTCAGATCATTCGTAATTTTTTGTGCGCTAGAATTTGAGCGTAAAACAGATTTGATTGAACCGCACATGATATGCAGTCCTGTTTTGCCCTATATGATATTTTTCTATTAACCAGGGTGAGTACATGTTGCAAATCTGTCGAATTGATAATGTTTAAGACGTTTAAAGGAATATAGCGAATATTTTAAATCAGTTAACTTCAGACGACTATTGCAGTTATTTCCAAGACTAAGAGATGGTATAAGAAATGCATACGAGTGACGAGTAATTATTGTCAAGGAATGTATGCTTAATTTTCACTTTTTGTACATTATATTATTATATGATAAACCGTCGTTGCAACTTAATATTAAGGACTTCCCCAAATTGTCGGCAAATAGAGGGGAAAGGGGATGCAATTTTGGTATCAAAACTAAACTGTATTAGAGGACTGCTAAAAATTATAAAATTAAGGATAATTTGATTCACGATGATGCTTCACGAGGATCTAACTTGCAAGTTTCTGATATGTCTGTTAATAGCGATAACTTAGACGGAAATTAGCGTAAAGTAATAGGGAAACTAAAATCGACGTTATAATTTGTTGGTAGTCTAATTTCTTATAGTTTGTATCTTACCTTACTTGAATTGTTGATCAACTTATTTAATGTCATGAAATGAATAAAAGGTTTAAAAAACAACTAATTCTACATATTAAGTCAAAATTGTGAATTTAATATACGACCGTACTTTCAAATATTATAAATATAACGCAGGTGTTCTTTAAACTTAAATTATACTAGATACAACTATCAAAATTCCAGTATAATTAATTGGTGTACTAAGTATAACGATGGAACTACGTTTTTATTAGAAAAAAATTAATTACAATAACTCTTATGATCACTGTACCTGGTTCCAAAGAAAGTTCTACAATCAATATAATATTGTTTTGATTTCGTTTAGGTAGATACAGAGTGATCGATTTTAATCAGCAATAACTAGATCAAAAACAAGCATGCTATAAAATTTAAACTGAAGACGACTGGCGAAGAATTTTTTAACTTCAGTTAAAGAAAATCGTTCCACCTTTAGATAATATCGTTAGAATTTCACCTTCATGGTAAAGTAGGCAATTTGTGCAGCCTAGATTCCGCGAAAAGAGTTGTTTAAACGGAACAAATATGCAGCCCATGAACAGTCAATCTTTAATGGTTCAAATATCTGACTATACCTTTGAATGCTAAATTTCGCACATTTAATTTCCAGTAATGGATAATGTAGATAGTACTCAATACCTAATTTTAATTATTTAACAACCGAAGTCGCTACATAATTCCAAATAAATTTAATGAAATGTACGTCACTTGTCAGGAAAAATGTTAACATTGAATGTTTCGCTGCCCGAGACTTCTAGCGGAATTGAAGCTAAATTGAATTTTCATATTATTCATCGAAATTGTACAGGTAAAGAAGCACAAAAATTTCAATGTAGTAGAAAAGCTGAATAAATATGAAGGTTTATTTTAAACATTCACATTGAAAATAAAATACTGTTAAATATTTGTTAACAAATATTGAAATAATGTAACATCTGTTTCAAATAACCAAAATATTTAATATTTAATATTATCTTGATATTTAGTACATTAAAAAGACGAATACTAAATTAAACATAAACTAGGAAATGTAATAATCAATAATTAATTCAGGAAAACTGCATATATAGGGTAAATGAATAAAGATAAATGTAACGTTATTTGTTTTATAAGAAAGGCCTCATTATTGTATTGTCGTACCTAATGCATTAATAGATATTTCATACCATAGTTAAAAAATAAATCAAATTACACATTAATGTAATAATTTTTTGTCATATACATATATATTTATGAAACGAGCCTAAAAAGCAGGTAAAAACCTTAATGTAGAACTTATAATGTTAATTCATGAATGTATTGATTCCAACTAAGATCAGTAGCTTTGTTTTGAATGGGCTTGTGCTTCTACAAGAACTCACTGGGATATAAGTGTAGAAAATTGCAAATGTTGTTAATATATGCACAATGAACTGTAAATTAAGTAGAATTTGAGTGGAAAGTAATTCTTCAGCAACAATTTTTATTACCTGCTCAAAAGGAAGATTGTTAAAGTTGGAACAAAGACGCGTTAATAAGTATTATTTTTATCCCTATACGTAAATCGATAAAGTGATATGGCAAACTCAAGTGTTTATTCTAGTAAAGTATATAGAGTTTATAAATTGCGTGTTTTCTTTGAAAATTTGTTATAAATTAGATGTTTAAATTTTTACTCCTTATTTTTAGGAAGAATGTCTAACGTAATCTTGAAATATAAATTCTTTAACTGATTAATGCCTATTAGAAACAAAATTTCATTATAACCGAGCTCGAGTTACGTGCGTTCGAGTGTATTTTAAACCATTTTACATATGTAAAAAGAAAAATGTAAGCAGCAATTCAACGCTAAATACCGAATGTAATTTGACCTTTTCTAAACATAAGAAATATAATGTCTGTCTTCAGATTTAACTTACATATAAATGACGGCTAACTTCGTTAATATGGCATTTATTTAGAAGTTTGTTAAAATTGATTAGTACCAGATATAAGATGTTCACTTATCTGTTTGCTTTAAACTTGCATGCACGTGTGTTGAATTTTGTACTTTGTTTTGGAATACCCTAAGCTAAAATAGTTTTCAAATGCGATCGTATGCCTAAAAGTCGCAGCTCAAAAAGCTACTGCTAGAAAATCTAAAGTAGGATATTTTGTAGATTAGTTGAAAATTACGAATTAGCATTCCTTATCACGTTTTTAGAAACTTTCAATCTACAGTAGGGTGTATAACAGAAAAACAGTAAGAATAAGTTGAACCTCAAGTTTAGTCAAAATTAAAGCATCAAGAATAAATAAAAGTAATTTTAGAAGGGTTAGTGGAATGTTTGCCTTTATCGAATGTACAAATCAGCAATTTTTCAGAGAAATCAAAACATCTGTATAGAAAATCATAACATTAAGGAAACATTAAATAAAACTTCAATAGAAATGCCTTTCCATATAAATTAATCATTAAGTGACTGCTTTACATTTAAAAACTAAGACATTAGAAATTTAAATTTAACAAAGACGTTGATTGATGTGTAAGGATAATTTTATTTAACATATGTTACAAGAATTTTGCATGGAATTCCAAGCGTCTTAAGTTAATTAATCACCAGTTATAATTATTTTCCCTAATGTATTTTAACCAGCTTTGCTGAAAACAAAGAGAAACTTAAAATTATGTTAAGTTAATTAACCAGTTTTATTAAATAAGTATTTTTCCGAAGCGTTATTCATTCCAAATCTGTTTTTAAATAAATAAAAATATAATTCTTGAAATTAGTGTAAGCATTATCAGTAATTGATAAAAATCAATGTTAAGGGCAATTACATATTAAAGGGTTGATTTTCATAGCTTACCGTCCGCCTTTAATAATGGAAGGTATATAAAAGGCAGTACTATTAAAGAATTAACAACTTCCTTAACAAAAGTGATGTTTTCATATTTTTTGAGCGTATTCAGTATATAAAATTATTTTAAGTTAATTCTGATACTTTATCTATAGTTATCTGGAATAGTAACTTGTATCTTAGTAAAAGGAAATTAGTTTTAGTTTATTTAATTATTTCAAATATACACATTCAGAGTATTTATTGTAACTTCTAAAGGAAAACTCAATACATTAGGGAATTTTGGGTAAAACCGAATTTAATATTGTATTCATCACATAATTTCAAAAAACTTCGTCAGCAGGATTTCTAGCCATACGATATAACCTGTAACATCTGTATAAGCGTAAATGTGGTCCATATCTAGAAATAGGTTTCCTATCCTTGATTTAGGGTAAAATACGCAGTTCATATTTTACAGTAAGAATTGACCAAAAGTTTAACGATATCACATTATAAAGACATTAATATGTTCTTAGAACTATTAGCACAAAGAATTAGATTTTCTTTACCCTTAGATTAATTTTTAAAAGAAATCAGGACTAACGTATAAGATGTTCTTTCAATAAATTTTTTTATAGAATGAGGCACTATTTTATATTTTCAATTTTAAACTATTTTCTCGTTCTTTTAAATTCATATACAAGTATTTTTAACAAAATTTTGTAAAATTTCAGGGATTTACAAGATTTATCCAAATGTTCTTGGAGTAATGTTGTTTATATATAAATTGATTATTGCATTGGTTAAGCTATATATGTACAACTGTAAGTTACCCTTAGATACATTCTATACAGTCTTATTACATTGCAATAGAAACATTTAGCATTACCATAAAGTATAAATTTAACGTAATGTAACTCATACTTCCTTTAAGATTAATTTTCTATTCCAATCAATTAAGATTTTTGTGTAAATTTGTACAAGAACGTTTTTAAATTGGATTATCTATCTTTAACGCATTCTTGTCGTTTGTCTTATTACATTTTTCTTAAAGTTATTAATAAGGATAAACAGCATTCTCCGTCTACGCTTTTAGCATGTATACATAATTTATCATTATTATACCTTTTTGTATTCTAAAAACTCAAATTTAAAGTTACCCTTAATTGGTATTATATTAACGGCGTTTATTTCTTTGAATGAAAGCAGTATGCTCTAAACGTGAACAAATATCACTAGCAATATATTACCAGGCAGTTTTCTTTATTTAACGTTAAAAATAATGCCTCGTCTTATAACAATAAAACGGAGGTAAATAACTAGTCCATGCTTTTAACTGCAAAACTACAGTTTGTGAATAAGCATATACTTTTGCATATGTGTTTTAATTGCAACTGTAAATCAGTTTGGTGATTGGTAGTTTAATTGACAGTGATAAGTGACATTACATGTTGAATCTATTGGCTACAGTTGAAAGAGGACAGAAAAAATGGAAGTAGATAAACGCTATCTTATTTTAAGACTAATTTATGATTTTGATCTGAAAAGGCAGGCCGATGCTGTACATAAACGCGTAACATTCTCATAAATTTTAGTTTCTGTTTTCATCAAACCTAATTTACAAAGTTTCCTAAACAGTTTATTGTCAGTGTGTTTTCCGAGACAGAAATTGACCAAATTCTTGTATAGTATTTTGCAAGACTCGTTAGTCGTAACGTAATTTGAAGGACATTTATGAATTTCATCAATAAGTCAATAATACTACAATTCTGTCAGAATATTCAGTCATTCTTTCAGGAGTATTGTCTCTATTTATTAATATTTATCAAAAACTTATCGTAAATAATACAGAAACATTTTAGTACCATATACAACTCCAGACACCGCTGAATTTATGATATTTTAAAAACTGTCGAAAATATATCTTCAACGATTACTTTTTTGATTTAACGGGCGATTCTATCTCCAAAAAGAAAGGGACTCCCATGGATTGTAGCTTTAGGACAATCGTCGGTATAAATATTATAGATCATCTTTTGGATTATATTACATCTAAAATATGTGGGCGACTTTTTTCAGACATGAATAATCATGACTTAGATGTTATCTTGATCGCCAGCGTAATATAAACACCAATTCATCTTTGTAAAAGAAGTTAATGGATCTTTAACCCTCTTTGGTACCAAGATGGCCATTCATCAATCGAATAAAGTAATTCAAGAGTAATATTTAAAAGGAACCTTGTCAGGTCATTAACTGAATCTTTGGTCAGCTCATCTCATGACGTACAAATGCAATAGAATCTCAGGTTCAAAAACTCGAATCCAAACTATTTGCGACTCATTGATTAAATAAAATTTAAAGAAATTAAAAAGGGCTCTGTGCAACAATGGATACTCAGAAACTTTTCATCAGAAATATTTTATATTCCAACTTGTCTTCGGATAAGAATGATAGTAATATTTAAAAAAAGCCTATATTATTAACTGTATTTTGAGAACAATTTCTAAAATTCTAATAACGATAATTTGAAAATCGACTCTTACGATGTAAAATGTACTAAATTGCTCTTTTCTAAAGTTTAAAATGATACACCGAAATTCTACAAATCGGGGCTTATTTATAAAATAGATTACTTGGCATGCATTGGATTGTTTATTGGTCAAACTGTACAGTGGCTTAAAAAAATAATATTGCAACATTGCAATGAAATTCATAACAAAAAGGAAAGCCCATCCCTAATTATCGGATATGGCATCGATTTTAGCAATATCACCATATTTGACCAATCGTCTGAGAGATCTAAGCTCAACTTTAAAGAATGTTTGAATTTGACTTAATTTCTTTTATTGTTGGAATAAAATAATTTTGTAATAAATTGAATTACTGTACACATGTGAGAGTTGTACATATAAAATATAACCCTATGATTATTCTTTCCTATATACCGGATGTCCTACGACTCAAAGAGTGCGAAGAACTTCTAATAATACAGGTGCTAGGCGAATGCAAATATGGAGCATACTACGTTATTTTGGCTTATACTCATATTATCTCCAAAGAGACCAGGCTTTGTTACCACAAGATTTCGAGTTGCACATGCAGTTCTGTCGTTGGCTCACTGAGCATGAACACGTACTTCCACAGATTTTATTCACTGACGAGGCTACCTTCAGTAAAAATGGTAGCAACAATAGCCGGAATACACACTACTGGTTGAACGAAAATCCACACGAAACCTACAAAGAAAATTTTTAACACAGAAATAAATGTTTGGTGTGGAATTATTAACGACCAAATAATTGGACTTTTCATAATGGGAGATCTATTAACAGGTCACAGTTATCTTCGTTTTTTACAAGCATAACTGCTCATTCATATGAAAACTATTACTCTTGCAAACAGAGTTCAGATGTGGTTTCTGCAGCACAGCGCACCGGCTCATTTTTTAGAAGGGTGGCTGCATTTTTAAATAATTGGTTTCGCAATCGTTGGATCAGAAGAGGTGGTAAACCTTCTTAGCCTTCGAAGTCACCTGAACTAACAAATTTCAACTACTTTCTTTGGAGTCACATGAAGTCTTAAGTCTATGCTAAAAAATCTAACTGTGTAGCTCAATTCATTGCCAGAATTATGAATGCGGCAGCTGAAATAAGAAATTTTACTGGCATGATAGAGCAAGCTGTTAGATCACTCATTCGCAGAGTTAGACTTTTTGCAGCTGGAGGGGGACATTTTGAACCGAATGTATAAAAACACTGTTTTTTTATTTATTTCGGTAGTATGCCTTGCAATGGCTGTACTACGGTAATAAACTTATATGTAAAATTTCACTTTTCTACGACGTTTGGTTTTCGAGATATATTGACCACATACGTGTACACACACACACACACACACACACACACACACACACACTCACACGCCCGCGCGTACACAAACACGCACACACGCACACACGCATGCACGCACGTACGCACACACAGATCAATTTCTAAAAACATGTTTTTCGGACTCAGGGGACCTGAAAACGTGTATTTCAGCTAAAAACTGGACATCCAAAATTTTGACCGAAAACGACTTTATACCATATTTCATATAGATAAATTAAACCCGAGTTAGTTAATCTTAGGCAACACACAATACAACATCAATGTACAGCTATATAGATATTTGGGAAATTTTATTTTGGTTACAAGTTTTTTATTTTAATGAATCTAAGCTTGCCGTCGTTTACAATACAATTACATAGTATCTAGTTTCCAATGAAACCTTTTTACTTAATTTATCTTACAAATAAGTACAAAATTATACAGTTAAAATTTTCCTTTGAATAATATAAAATTACATTACCTTGAAATTGGAAATTAATGAAAAATAAAGATCATATGTTAAGAATTTGGTAGCAGATAACAGAAAGTCGTTTTGGTCATCCTTTTTAAATAAGAAATTTTTCATTTTCATACTTTATAACTGTCACAGAGACCCATAGAGTTTTTTTTGTAAAATGTTCGTAGAACTTGGCACAGTTGGTAATGTGAAAAAAGTTATTAAGATGAGAAGCAGGACAGAATTACAAGTCTTCTCTACATATACTTATCTCTGGGGATGATTTAAAAGTCTGTTACTCATTTAATAAGACTACCAGGTTCATTTCTTTTTTTATATGAGACTTTCTGTAATTAAACAGTGGGGATTAAAAAGAAATAGATGCATTAACGGTATAAAATTAATCGTTGAAAAGTGTACCTAGGAGTTGATTTCGTTAATTTTCAATAATTGAACATTTTAACTAGGTCCACTGTTAAGTGTTTTAATAAAACTTTCTTATAATTCGTTTTACAAAGTAATTAGTGGCCTGTTTAGATAATTTAGTGTCAGTTAAGTAAACTATGATTGTAGGAAACCTTAACCTTTGTTTGGTTTAAAATTAGGATTATTTAGACAAATTTTAATTATCATTGAGATTCTATTGTTACTGATAACCAGGTGATAAATGTCATTGAAAGGAAAAATTGACAATTTTAAATAGAAAGTTAAAGAGTGAAGGTTGTTGAAACAATTTTGAAAGAATGCAGGTAATTAAAGGAAATAAAATTATTAATCAGAAGTTTTGGAGTAAAGTATTACAATTTGATAAGAATTAAACAAAATAATTTTCTTTTGAAAAGTAAAAGTTCTTTGCAATTCAAGTTTTTTGTTGTTGAAAGATAACAGTATAATGAAAAGGAAAGTAGTTTTGATAACATTTGAAAAGTGTAAATTTGAAATTGTAATAGAATAATTTGATATTTTGAAAATAAAATTAAAACAGATTAGTTTATCAAAATTCATAAAAACAATCAAGTTTTATGAAGATGACAGTAAATCGTGAGTAGAAAGAATTGTTTTGTATTAAAAATAGGAAAATTAGGAACATTGATAAATAAATATTTATACATTCACAAATTAATCAGATGAATTTTATATCGTTTTAATTAATTTAATTACCAAAAGTGTACAAGTGTCGTAATAACACGTAGTTACGTTAGTGAATTTAAATGGGAAAAAATTCAGATGTTATAAACTTATGTTGAAAAGATTCGATTAGAAATCCTCGAAGTGATTCTTCACGTAAGGACAAAATTTGATATTAATTTTTTTTAGCATGAATACGTTAATAAATGGCGTATACTTCATGTTCCACATTAACAAGTAACTTGCATCTTACCCTATTTATGTGCATATGCACTTTATAAATTGAAGACAATTGTAGTCTAAAGTTATTGAATTTAAAACAATCTCCGTTGAAGTGTAAACAGTTATGAAACCTTCATTACAGTGAATTTTTGGGCAGTAATTAGGTTTATTTACACCTTATTGCTAACTAATAGAGCTATACCTGAAAATTCAAAAAACTTCTTTATAAAGAAATGTAAGATTACTATACTTGCTGGTAAAAAATCGTGAAGTCCTCCCTTAAGAACATTTTATGGGAGTAAGACTTATTAAATTAATCATACAAGATTAATAGACTTGTATTATATTTTATTAAAGTTACAAGTGTTTTTGGACGTAAATTGCAGATCTATAAATTAAGAAATTAATTCGATTAAAGTATTGTTTGGTACTTACCTGCGATCATAAGAAGATCCTGAGGAAGAAAAGGTACAATAGGGTGTTTTTTAAACGTTGTTGACACCGAGATTGGACAAGCATCTTTAGATGCCAGCATCATAAAAATTAGGTTAGATACCATTGAACCGTACTACGATGCAAAGGACGCAACTAACGAATAGTGGATGTAAGTGAGTTGTTTTACTTTTGAATTTTTTTATACATAAATTTCTATGTTTGATCTTGAATTGGTAAATATAATAGGGCATATTATTTTATATGATATCCATATTGTAAATTTTTAAAATCTGTTTTTGTTTAGGAAGTATAAATGATGCGCACAAAGTAAATTGATTTAAAAAAGTTTACTAATTAAATTTAATAAATAAAATATACAGTTTCTTTACATTTGTAATTGCATTTAACCTTAAGCAATTTACCGTGAATAGTATACCAAGTAACGTTCTGGATAGCTTGTCGGTGTGCGGTTAGGCGGGGGGCGGGTGAGGTAATCGCGGGAAAAGAAGCGTGATACCACCCTCTCTGAGTTTTCCAAGAGTGAGATGCAGGAATGTGTTTACGGCGAATGCAGGAAGGATGAAATACGATTAGGGTAAGGGATGTGTCACCAAGTGTAAATAAGCGTGTGGACGTGTCTGTAAAGAAGTAGTTTTTCCGAGAGTTGGTTAGAGTGATTTTGAAAAGTGGGGTGAGCTATAGGGCGAGAAGGATGGAATATAGTAAGTAAAAGGGGCGTGCCCGAATGAAATATGGCCGCCAGTAAGTAATAAAGAGTAGTGTCTTGTTATTAAGAACAAAATGGCGCACCAACATGTATTTAAAATATGAAGTAAGAACAAAATGGTGCGCCAACATGTATCAAAAATATAAATGAGTACAAATGGCCGCCAGTAAGTGATAATAATAAACAAGCGTGTCTTGTTAGTAAGAACAAAATGACGCGCCGCCACGTATTAAAAATAGAATTAGAAAAAGAGAAGAGTAAGAGTAAGAGTAAGTGTAAGAGTAAGAGTAAGAGTAAGAGTAAGAGTAAGAGTAAGAGTAAGAAGAATAAAATGGCGTGCCGACATGCATTATAAAATGGCTCGCGTGCTGACAATTGAATACTAAAAAGCGGCAAAGCACTTATGTAAAATGGGCGGGGTGTGCGGGGCGCGCATTATCCATCGCTTCTTTTTCGTTTAAATGCGCTCGCTAGTGTGCGCACTTTTATTGTTTTAAACTAACTAATAAACGATTTTTTAAAAAACGGTATTTATAGTTAATTTCATTTAAAATACTTAATTTCAGATGTCTTAGAGTTAGAAAAATTTAACTTTAGATAAGTTTATATGAAAGAAAGAAGCTTGGATTTGATGTTTTAAAATCTTTAAATTCATACATATATATCATTATTACATACAAACCTATTTTATGCTTTTTGCGTAAAGTTTTATGCCAGGAGTTGACTTCATGAAAGTAGATGGCTATTCTGCTTTTAGCGATGTTTTCTGCTAGTTTTGCGTGCTCGTTTCAATAATAGAGGATGTGAGAGAAAATAAAAGTCTAAAATTTCTATGTTTTAATGGGTAGTTTACTAAGTTGTCTAGAATTATAATTTCACATCGTCGCCCTGCATACCCTCGGTCCATATTCCTATATGTTCGAAATGTGGCATCTGCGGACACGTGTTCAAGTTAACGAATAAGAATGAACAAATTTGTTTTTCATTGTCTTAACATCTTCCCCCCTTACCACTCCTGTTTAACTTTATTATAGCCATGAAGTAAGGGGGGTATACGGGTTTGCATTATGAACACGACTGTTAGTTACTAGCATACGTTCGATAAATTCAGAGTCAAATTCATGTTCTACAGTTTTGTTAGTGAAATTTATTAAGTGTTCTTTAAGGTAAATAATAAAAAGAGGCGAAAATGGTTGATAGGAACGCATACGAGTTATTTAATATGAATTATTATAAAGAGGCATTGGCGGCTGCGGCAGCAGCATTCGGCAAATGAAAAGATTCGTGTGGACCGCATGAAAGAATCCTTATTGGCAAACTTTAACGCTGATAATAAAATAGGAGATGCAACCATTACAATGGCTGATAATGATGATTCAGTGACTAATAATAATAAGAGGAACGAAGTGATGGATAATCGTCATGATAACAATGATGATGACGTTTCTACTACTACAACAACTACTGCTACTAATACGAGTGTTAACTATTACAGTGCCTATTATTATGATCAAATAAATAAACAGTTATTGCATGCGCAGCAAAGTGCTAGAATTGAAGATTTATTAAATTGCATTAGACATCAATTTCATGATTACAAAAGTAACAATGTACAACGTAGATACGCGGAAATTGGATTATGCGTTAGTTACGATTTAAATCCGATAATTCGATTAGGTAACGTGAATTATTATGTTAATCGACGACAACAACAACAACAACCGCAATCGTAGCAACAAGGTGTCATTGTGTTAACCAAGAACGATTGGTATTCCATGATAGCGCGTGAAAAACTAGTTAAGGTTAAAATAAACGAAATCGAAGTGCGTGCGAGAGAACGTGTTCCAGATTACGTGTTTTCTATTATGATATCTGAATCTATAGTTTGTTCTAAGTGAATCCGCGGGCATTTCTATTGAAGAAGTGTTGGAAAACGGGAGTGTCACAGTGATTAAATTCTCTAAAAATGGAATTAGCGAGCTATTTGCGCTAAATGATATACTCGGTTACGAATTTGAAATGTTAATTAAATTGGAAATGTTATCGTATATAAGAACGTGCATAATTAGGTCACTCGTCGCTCTGAATTGGTCCAAGGTTATGCAAACTGCTTCGTTGTTAGCGTTGCCTCCTAACTGTTGTAGCAAAGTTGCTGTAATTCAAAACGATAATGATAATGGTGAGGATTAAGGTAAAGCTAGCAACGAACACGTAGCTGAATGTAAACTGGCCGATTTAGAGACAAAATTTATATCGTATGTACATAATGTAGTTGTATATGAAAGAGTGAGCCAACATAATGCAGTACTTGTAAATATGTTAAATTTATACGAAAACTATCTTGTAGATTTATTTAGAGATAACTTAAACGCGGGATATT
>JAHWXV010302835.1:0-12922 GCA_024586415.1 Phrixothrix hirtus | reverse complement strand
CAACAAGGCATTCATTTTCAAAAGAAAATTCTCTTTACTGACGAAGCTTGTTTCACCCGCAGAGGTATTACAAATTTACATAACTACCGTGAGTATTCCGATGTAAACCCTCATTCAGTAACTCCGCGACAGTTCCAATGCGACTTTGAAATAAATGTTCGGGTTGGTATTATTGATCGGTATTTAATTGGTCCAGTTATTTTACCGAATCGACAAAATGGCGAAAATTATTTAGAATTTCTCCAAAACATTCTCCCGGATCTATTTGACGAGGTTCCGCTGCAACTCAGATTGGAACATTAGTTTATGCACGATGGAACACCGCCTCATTATACTGCTACTGTTAGAGACTTTTTAAACCACCAGTATCCATGTAAATGGATTGGAAGAGGAAATAATTGCCCACAACTTTGGCCTCCACAACAAATGTGACTTCTTTGCTTGGGGAACGATAAAAGAATTTGTGTATTCCTCGCCAGTTACTATCCGCATTACGGATAAGTCCAATTTAATTCGAAACAATCGTTAGTTATTGGAAAGAGTAGACTTCAATTTTCGACGAAGGATAAATTTATGTCTGAGAGAAAACGATGATCATTTTGAACAATTTTTATAACTTAGTGCAAATCTGTTATTTTTGTTGTTTAAATTGTTTGTTTTTCTAATTAAATTGTTCTTACTATAACTTTTTTCTAGATTGTCACGTTTGACGTCATTATAGCACACTTTTAAAATTTCGATGATTTTAAATAACATCGCTAAAATACGTGTTTTTATTAATTCGGGTTTTTCTTGAAAATGACAGTTTTTCAAAAAATAATGAGAGTAAGAAAACTTTTAGAATTAAATTCCCCACAAAATGAAATAACAACTTTTTGATTCCAACAACGGGTTAAAAAATTCTGTCACATTTTAAGGGTGGATCATCCCTTATCAGCTCTTTAAAATGCTTCAAATGAATTCTACTTACTGTCAATTAATACTCTTGTCACTCTCACAATGTATACCAAATTTGGTTTTTCTAAGTTCAACTATAACTGATATATTGATTTTTTTCTTAATTTGAAACCGAACTTTAAGACCTATTACTTCTCAGGATTGCAAATTTGCATTAAGGTAAGTTGCATTAAATCATCATATTTTCGGTTCCCCTACATGCCCCTGCTCTGTGTTGGTTCTTAGGTGAAACACCCTGTATATATAATTTTATAAGAGGTGTTTAATACATATTTAAAATTTTTTTGCGTCATGTTAGCGAAAGTCGTCCCGAGTTCGAGCCTCAATCGAAGCAGAAATTCTTTAGATGTGTACTAAAATATTTGTTATAAAATTATACCTTAAACTAATTATCATAAATAGATAAAATTTAAAAAATTAGCTTCGTAAATATATATATATATATGAAATTATTAGATTAAATTCGAGAAAATGTAATTATTGTTGTAATTGATTAATTTTTTTTAACATAATTATCTTTCATCGTGTAAATTTACAAGAAACTAAATTCAAAGTAAAAAGTTAGACGATTGCGGTTAAACAGCCTTAAAGTTTCGGTGTCTGCTTCACGTGAGAATAATTGGTGGACCATAACTTGTAAAGCAAGCAGCTTCTGTTTCTAATTTGTTATCTGTCTTTTCTTAATAGTCATTCCGCTCTGTTCTATTCCGGACTCTTATCAATCGAGTGTCTCGTTTATGTTCTAATTCCGACAACAAAATAGTCAACTTATCTTAGAGGCAGAATGTTGTATTTTATAAGATCCATTTGTCTAAGTTGGCTTTTATCAATGTCTCAAACTCGATTCCGGTCAGCGCGTTCTAAACTCGCTTGAAGTATCATCTACTAGTATCGTGAATTTTATAAAAAGCTTTTCGATTACATAAAATTTCCTTCAATTCGGATATTTGCCCATCCATTTCTGTGTTTGCTTTCCGGCAAAATGTAGAAACTTCTTATACAGAAATCTCAAAGATATCGTAATAGAAGTTATTCTAATATGTGTGGCCAAGAGAATTGAAACGTTTCTTTGATCTTTCATTTTGATCATTTATTCCAAAGCAATTTACTATGTCCGCAAATTCAAATTTACAAAACAAACATCTCTAGTTCAAACATTTAAAATAATTGTCTACATGCAACTTAGGTTTATCGTAAAGCTAATCTCACAGTGTTCATTTTCAAACTGCATTTATGAAATATTTAATACACTGATGTAATAACTATGTACAGAAAATAATTAAAAGCCTAACGAACATTGAACGGGGTAAGCGTGCATTAGTTCACTAATGAAGTTTCCTTAATTCAGGGATGTTGATAGTCACACCTCCTGGCTGTCAAATGAGGCTCAATATTGCAGCGTCCTCTAATATCACTTTTTTAATTTGCGGTCTACTGACTACGCTTTTAAATTGACGGTTGTAATATTACCCTTTATGTTCATTTAAGTAAATTGCAAAACTCCCTATTTATTAATTTTTAAAACATATTCTGCTTTCTGGTTTAACAGACAGTTTTCATATTTTCAAATGCAGGTATAATATATTTAATAATTAATAGTCAAGTCAAATTTATTAAATTATACACTTCAATGATATTGAGTGACTATGAAATTAATCACGCACAAAGTACAGTGATAATGTAAATCCTTGACTGACAAACAAATAGCCAATCTATAATTAGTTAAACAGTTGAATTTGCAGAGTCCGCTGCTACTTTTTAAAATACTGTGTACAGTGATGTAGTGGAGACTCCACTAAAAAGAAGGTAGCAACAAGTTTTATTGACAAAACGAATTACACAGATAATGTACACTTAAACAGCAAAAGTCCAGAGCCACTTTGAAAAATATATTTCTTGCAGCAACTATGGGGATGGAATGAGTCATACGGTCTAAACCATCGCCCATAGCGACAATCATTTACTAAGCAAGAAACCTTCGGATCTTGCTGTTCAACCTTACAAATTATAATAATTGTTCAGAGTGCGAACACATTCTTAGATTTACTGCCACTATCGATGATTTGAAACACCAAATACTTCTTTATACGTAAAGAAAAATTTAACAAAAATATGATTCTGATAAGAACATAATAAACTATATATTCTTCAAGAATTATTAATAATTACTGACCAAAATAAATAACATATGTTTCAACAAAAACTATATATAATAAACTACCTGCCTATAAAGTTGAACAAAACGTTTCAAATAATGCATATATTATACAAAAGAAAACACCTCAACAAAATGTGTATTTTAAAAACAAGCAATATAAAATGTTTACCAGTTAAACAGTCGATTAAGATGCATCCTTTTGTGTAAATAGAATTTTATAACTACCAATATTCTTGTAACTATTAAACTAAAAAGGGTGTTTCAGATACATTAAGTTTTAGTAACAATTAAGGTAGAGCAAGATATTAATAAAAATGGTTCGCTTAAAAATTTACATTTTTAAATCTAGAAAAGTTGTTTTCAACATTTAATTTTTGAAGCGTAGAAATACATAATGTGTCATAACTGTTTCCAAAAAGTTTAAACGGTATTAAACGCATAAAAAATAGCTTAAGATAAGAAATTTCAAATAGCATTTTTTTATACTGTCGTCCTAAAGGCGAATATATTTCTAGTCTTTCAAAAAATATAGGAAATGAAAAAACTCAAATTTCTCAGCGAACCATTGTGGTTAGCTCTAACCACAATGGTTCAAATGAGCAACTTTGCGCAAGCTCTTTGTGCAGTTAAGACCTGTATTTCAGTACTCCAAGCGTTACTAGGTGTTTCAGTTTTTTAGAATTCTCTGTAGTTGGGATTGTGTATGTTAGGCCTTTATTTCATAAAAAGTGAGATCTGAGATCGAATATGCATTTTTAACTGGGAAAAGTAAAAATAAGTTTGTGATTTTTAAATGTTTCATTTGATTAAAAAGTCTTTAGTGATCGATATTTTTGGCATTTGCTTCATGGAAGTATTCTTTGGAATCTACTCTTCGTTGACTTGCGAGCTAGTTGTGATATAGTGTATAAAAGCGGGGGTGTTTAAGTATAAAGTATTTTCTCGATACTCTAATTAAAAAAGTTGTCTATTGTAGGTAGAGTATGGAACAGACCGAGGAACTAAATCTTAACCCAGATCCACACTCATAGTATGTGTTTAACACGTTGGTCCATCTATAGCAGTTAGCGTGAGTTCACATGCCCATCATCATTGGAGATAATGACTGTGAAGAGCCCATCAAGTCGTCACCGCCGTTCCCACCACCAAAGCAGAGGTATCCGCTCCTACGCCATCTTTGGTAATTTTCTTCTCAGGTGGGAATTAAGGGAATTTCAAACTTGCCGTCTGTATAGGCAATGAACTTCAAAGGGTTTTTTCCGACTATAGCACGCAAGAGAAAGGAAATGGCCTCTCCTGCCAATAGATAGCTTCCTTCAGTAAAAGTAGGTACTAGGTTTGAATCTCTCGAGTCTGTTACACCCAATTACACAAATTCTTCCGTTGTAGTTCGAAAAAATTAAACAACTAGGTGAAGCGTCATGGATCCAATCCACGAAAGCTAAAGTTTATATTTTTAATGCTACCGTGTTTCCTTTCACTTGCGCCTTTTTTGTAGAATAAAAATGACAATTTCGCTACTGAAATGCTCTAACATTACGCTCCTTTGTAGTTTCTCTTACGTATATGAAATATAGTATAGAGCAAGTCATGTTTTCGGTCAAAATGTTCGATGTCCAGTTTTTAGCGGAAATACGTGAATGCGAAAAACATGTTTTTAGAAATTGGTCTGTGTGTATACACGTGTATGTGTGTGTACGCGCGCGCGCGCGCGCGCGCGCGTGTGTGTGTGTGTGTGTGTGTGTGTGTGTGTGTGCGCGCGCGCGCGCGCGCGTGTACCAAACGTCGTAGAAAAGTGAAATTTTATATATAAATTTATTACCACCTTGGTACTTCCGTGTAAGAATTTCATTAAAATGGAATGACCGACAGTGCCACTTTATTCTTGTGATTTTTAGGTTTTTTGCAATTTTTTCGAAAACGATTATGATCATTTTTTTAAACTCGCCTCGTTTCTTGCACTTATAATGCTATATTACATGAACTAATTTGTTTCTCTGAGAAAATTCGTTGAAGTGAGTTATTGAGAAAAATTTCTAGAGTTAAGCAAGGTTTTTTCTGGCGCCTAACTTGGATGGATGATCGTTCCAATTATCGTCCACAAAATACAAATACATTAATATTTTAATGATTTGTATGTATTATTTACATAATTAAATACTTTTTATTTAAATCTATAAATTATCTTTACTTTAGATGAGCTCAAAATTTAATTATAAAACGCTTAGTACATGTATAAAGGAAATTATAAATGGATGAATTAGTTATGCTTTTAAATTAATTTTAGAGTTTACAATTTAGGTATATAGGAAAGTCACTAATGTCAATAAATTTAAATTAAATTTAAAATGTGTGAGAAAATCGTGTGTTGTCTCACACCAGATTTTTCTTTATTTAATTAGCGAAGAAGATACGGCGGATGAATGCTTGTACGTCACGTGCTTCTTACGGTTTTCTTTTACCAGACATCTGAGCGACTTTGAAGAAATAGCCTGATCGACAATAATGATACAGGGATGTTGTCTATCTTCCTTTGACATCAGAACCACGACATGTTCTCTTCTAAAGCTTGATCATACGCCTGCCGTGACTCCCCGATCTAGTCAGCGTTGACGACAATTTACTGGATCGACTCAAATTTAACTTTTATATATAGTATTCGCCATTAACTATATTTATAATTTTTTTATCTGTGAAACAAATTCCTTCATAATGATGTAATTCTAGAATCTAGAATCGATCTTCAATCTTTACTTTATTTAACGTATTAGAGTTAAAAAAAACTTTGGTTGGATGGTAGTTTATATTATTTACCGACATCTAGTGGTAACTCGCATAATTTCTTTAAGATCAAACAAAGTTTTTGGGAATAATATTCAGAAGAACCAATTTCGAAAGTTCAGTTTTAATTTCTTATGTACAAGGGTATAAATATACTGATCGTTATCGACATGTGTTTTGCTTTTGTAAACTAAAAAATACTACTACGCTTCTTATGAAATAGTTAATTATAAATTTGAAATGTAATACCTTTACAATTGTTGGAAACTTTATAAATTTTCTTTGATACTAATAATTATTATAAGGTATTTAAAGTTTAACAACATTTAATTGTGAATTTTATGTTAGTCAAGCTTAATGCAAACTTAGGAACGTAAAAATTTGAATTGTAGAAAGTATACTTATCTCAAATAAGTTGCGATGGATAAAAGGTCATAATTTCAACTATATTCGGTTGACACGATTATGTTATACATTGTTGGTTTCGACACTGCTCAAGAACATTGTAATTATTTTAGACTTCCATTGTAAATTGATATTAATATCGCTATCAATCGAAGGAATACGAATTGTTGATACACCATTCCTTAACAGATCTCTTAACTTTATTAGAACTTTATTCAAATTTGCTATAAAAATACTGTAATTAACTTCAAGATGTAAAATCTGTTTAAAAGGCCAGTTCATATGAACACATCAATACTTAGGTAACCATTTTTGAAATGTTTAATATCTCATTACCAACCTTGTTAGAATAAATGATTTGTTTCCTGGTTATCTTGTATTTTATTTCTTTAGATTAAGTACTTTTTCTACATGTTTATTCAAACATTTTTACTAGTTAAATTAATTAAGGCAGCTAAGCTGCTGTCAATCTTAAACATATACCGAGTGTTCTGCGTTATCCCTCTTTTTAAACATTTTTAGGCAACACTGCTATAGTTTTATACCCTTCCCACCGTCCTGCGTATACCACAAATGCAGCAGTAAGGTAATTAAGATATCTTATCATCATACATAGGGGGACGATGTGGCGTCCTTTAAACGTTTTCTTCCTTCTTCTTTTTTTCCTCTTAACAAAAATACTCTGAATTACAATTACATCGACCATTAGCACCGAAGAACAACAAGTTGACCGAATAACTTTAACAAGCTTTGTGCAGAGCTACCTGTTGACTATAATTTTTACACCCTTGGAATCCGGTTAAAAGATCTGTAACAAGGTATTTAGTTACAATGAGTAACAATAAGACTAATAATTCGAATTATTGTTGTGCGGCCCGATTTCTCCAAACATAATTAACCACAGTATTAATTATAACACAAAATGATAGGTAACCTTAAGCATGTAGTCAAAATAATCAGTTTAAGATATATTTGTAACGTAATGCGAATAATTTAGGTTTAAATAACCAAAAATTATTCGTAGGATCAAATAATATATTTTGAATTTTTAATTACGTTGAGGAATTCAAATTGACATTTAAGGTATTTATACAATCTTCTAAAGAATTCATTCTATTAATTTTAAAATGTTGCAAATAAGATAACTGAATACAAGTCTATACAAACGAAAACATATTACAGTTTAGAGATTTCGTTAAATTCTTAATAAAAACAATAGGTCAATTTAAATTAATGTGTCTTGTGAATTAATCAAAAGACCATCATATATCGTATATTTAGCAGTCAAATTTAAGTAAGATAAAATAGTACCTCTCTATGGTAATCTTATCATCCATATTCAGTCAAAGCTAATGAATTTCCGTGTTTTTTGATAATGAACAATCCAAGCTTAACTTCTTTACTTAATCTGCCACAATTATATTACAACGAAAAGTTTGCCATCATTTGCAATTAGTATTAGATATCACCTCCATTCTGTTGAATCCAAAAGATTAAAATTCACCGTATTGATGTAGATATTGACCATAGCCTAATAAGAAAACCATTGTTGCTTTCTTAACCCTGATTTCTATCTATTACAATCAATCCTTATTAATCGTAATAAATACCAAACACAAATATTATAATGCTATCTTAATAAAAGGTTACGATTACATTTTAGTTTGATGCAATCATTTTTACCTCAAATACTTTTGAATAATAAATTAAATTCTTTACCCACAAAGCAACATGTTTCTTTATTGGACGTAAAAATAAGAAAACCTATTTAATTGCAACGAATATAACTTTCCGAGACCCCACCTATAAGTTAGAATTTCTGAACTAAAAGCGACGTTGTTGAGTTTATTTGAAAGAATAATATTGTCACCTATCTAAAATTACGGTAACCAAATAAACGAATATGTTAAATTTAAATTTCATTATTAAACTAAATAAACTCAAAAGAATTGAATTAAAGAATTAAAAAATCACATGTAACATCGAAACATTACCACCTTCAAATATTCTATGTTTCAAGAAATAATCTCTTCCACGAATACAGTTTTTCATCGTTAGAAGCAAAACGAGGCTAAGGATCACTTTATTTTAAAAAATCACAATTTTTAGAGTCGACTAGTTATTAGTCTTCTATATATTGCTGTGTTTCTTGAAAAAACTGTAATCAATAGTCGTAGATTCTAGTATTAAATTGTTGCTTCGTTTCTGTCATCTGAAATGAGCAAACGCAATATTCGTTCATTTTTAGTTTTGTAACACCAAATTGCTAACGTAAAATAATATTCTCAAAGAAATATCCGGTGCATGGTTTGTGCTAAATTTTCGGTGATTGTGTTGTCTTCTCATATTAATTTTTGAATAGCAAAAAAATTATGGCGGGACACCATGCTTTTAACTAATCAAAAGATAACAATGGTGATTGAAGGATAACATCTGCTAAAAGTAGCTGCTAACATAGGTTTTATAGCTGTTCATACATTGAAATAGTTTAAAATTATTGCAAAAAAACGCCTTTAGAGCCCTTTCCATTTCAACCAATATTCCAATGACAATTTAATGACAATAAAAAATTATCACGTTAGTTGCGTTAATGACATTCCATAAAACTTCTCTGTTTGATTAGTATTAAACATCTGAATGACTCATTGGAAGTGTAATAAATGCATACATACTTGTGCATAAATATATCGACGAATTTTTATTGTATACCTTTAATCACGCGTTGTAAATTGAATTTTAAAGTAAAATACATATTCGAGATCTATAAACGAACAAAGACTAAAAATATATCAAAAATTTTGATTTACACAAATGATATTTCTTATACATTTTCGGCATTAAACTGTTTTAATTTATAATCGCGGTATTGTTTATAGATCTGTTCTTATAGATAATTAAACTAGTTAATTTGGAGTATATTTTTTAGAATAATTCTTGATGCGATTATTCTAAGCGCAGTCAAATGGAATCAGGATTAATGCCGTCTGTCATTTTCAATTAATATTCCAGAGAATGGTGTTTAAATGAGATGATCCCTCTGCAGTGCTTCGAACCAGGAAGCCGCTATTCATGTCATGAAGATTAAAAATGAGGCGATCTCCCACCAAATTATACATTGACACTTTACAAATACCGCAGAACATTGTCATAAATACACGACCTATGTTGTATTATTCTCATCTGCTAGAAATTGATTTTTAGCTCTGCATATAATGGCGTGATTAACATTAATTTAGTTACATAGCGCGTTCAATTTATTAAGTGCATAGATCATATACTCATAATTGATTCGTAATTGCATCACCGCATAACTGTACTACCCGCAAATATTTGAAGAGCATAAGGTACACATTAATGGGTGGGTATACGACTGTCGCGCTATTTACGTTTTAATTATCAATCAGTTAAAAGCGCTGCGGCGCCTATGGCGGTCGGTAGGATCCAAATGTCCAGCTCATTCTATCCTACAGCGTCATAGCAGCTTTGACGCGACTGTGAATGCCACTGCCATACGCATCTTGCCCGAAGCTTCGTCAACTGTGCGAACAGATCTCATCTCCTGTGTATACATAGATCATACAACATGTATGAATGCAGAACACATTCAAAGTGAATCGAGATCGAGATAAATTAATTATTCATAAATGCATTGAAGGTACAAGGATTCACATCATATGAAAGATCTGCCTTCGGCTTGTTTAAATTCTCTAATAAAGCGCTTTAGATTAGATAGTTGCTGTTTACATCGCTATTCAAATGTTAAATGACGTGACTTAAATGTACATACACCTCACAAGTCAATCATCAGTAAATATTTATAAATTGTGAAATACCTATTTAGTTATAATAAAAAATATTGACTGACAAAGATAATTAAAAAATTTAGGGTACTCCTTTGAAAATATAAATTACAATATATTTTTATTCTAATGAACGTTACGAACGATAAAATCACTACGACCGCGAATTAAAGTACTCATGTTGCAGGATACTGCCACCGTTATAGCAGTATTCAATCAACAGGTATTAATATTCAATTATTTTCTATTAAAATTATAAGCATTTAACAGTACCAATTTACTAGAAATACATTTACAAAAACTGATCAAGGTATCTGTTGCATATATGTATATCCAAAAACTAAAAATCGATTATGTTCAGGGTAAAAGTATAAAAACTAATTATTAATATTTAGAAAAAATGTTTAACAAATAAATGCAATACAACGAAATCCTTACATGAGCTTTTCTATGGATGCTGTAATATTAAAGAGAAACTACCTCAAAATTTAAAAAAAATTCTTCATCAGGAATCGAACCCGAGACCACAAGAGTGCTAAGTAGATCTTTTACCAAAGCAATTATCTTCTCTAATTGGGTCGCTTTAAAATTATTCATTACACTATTTGCTCGTTTTCATAGATAGAAAACCATGATTGTGGTAACAGGCATTAACTGAACAATTTTCTATAGAAATTGTAACTAAATCTTCCAATGCAGCAATCGCCAAAATATTGATATTTTACAACTGTGGAACTGCATCAATATTTCCAACTTTGAGTTGATAGGACGCCATTAGCGGTAATCGTAGATTCATTAGAGAAAGTTATACATCTATTTCGTAAGTTTAATCTTTGGTCGCTATTGCCTAATCTGTACTGGGAGTAAATTTTGGTTTTAAATGGCTTGGTTCCCTTACATATTGGTTCAAAAGCTTTTTGATTACCTTGTATTAAGTAATTAACTCACCTTTTCGCTTCATTATTGTTACAGGTAATTTTTGTTTTGCTTTCAAAAACTACATGATTAAATTTACTGTTTTGGAATTTTTCCATTAAATATTCAAAGACTTCTAAAAAAAGATCATCTTGAAATTCATATAGCCTTAAATTTTTGGGAAAGTTTTCGAGTTTCAATTAGATTTAAAATACATTACTTTGCATTGAAATAAATAATAGTGTAACACAATTAGCGATGACGTTTGTTGTCACCCAATGGGTTTACCGAATTCTCTGGGATATTCTAGAAATTGTACTTTAAATATAAATAGATGAATTTCGGTTTAGTTAGTTAGCTTTAAATTTTATATTGATGTGTAAAGACACAAAAAGATAATTTTTGCTTTAAAATAATTATTGGAAATAACCATATACGTGTAAAATTATATAATTAGTTATAAATTACAAATAAATTAGATAGTTGAAATAAAATTAATTATCTCTCCAGTTTTATTACAGTTACTGTCAGAACTGGGATCTAAATATTTCGATCGTGAACGGGCAAATCATAAATAATAAAATTAGATAAATAAAAATAAAAGAATGTTAAGTGTTAAATGCCCGTTATAAGAGCTATCGAAAAAATATGAACTTGCTACTAGAAATACTGTAGAAGCTGCATGATAAAATAGATTCAAATCAACACGAACTTAAATTAAACTAAAATAAATTACGGACGAATCGCTTCAAATCAAAATAGATTATTCAAAAAAATAAAACTGAATCTTAAAGAAGAAAATTCAATGCATCCAGAGAAACTTCTGGAAAAAATAAATGAAGTCAAAATATATTAAAACAGAATATTATCAGTGCGGGGGAAAATTGAACAGCGATAAAAGAAGAAATTGAAGGTATCACGAAATGGTACATAGAATGTCAATAATGTATGAAAAAGTGACCAAGAAATATAATAACCTACATCAAAAGCTTATTTTCTTGACTATGATCAAAGAAGTTAGCGTAGCAGAGTAAATAATATCATTGGTTCATTATAAATAACTAGAAAAAGAATACACAGCGGGTCGTATATTTGAATATAATAGAAGACAGTATATCAAAGACAAGAAAACATCTACAAGCATGCGAAAACGCATTGGATTATCTATTATAAGCAAGTGGACTATGGATAAGAGGCAATAGTGTTGATGGTTTGTATGGGGACGGTTTGTACATTTCGCCAACTGTAACTAACGACCAACAAAACAATGTTCACTACTTGGTATTCGAGGTTGGAAATAAATTATAAAGACAATCATCTACAGCAATTTTACTGTGGTCAATTAAAGAATAGAAGTGAAAAGGTTGGAGAAAACCCTCAAGAGTTCGAAACCAAAATTTCACGATTAATCGAATTGACATATCCGATATCTCTCAAAAATAGCATTGAACAATTAATGGTAGAAACATTTGTGGAAAGCCTTCAAGATTGGTGCACTAGCCCATATATTAGACTTAGGAGCAGCCAAACAAGAATCAAATATAGGCACCCTCACATACGAGCTATGCGAGAAGTTCAGCAGGCTGTTGATAACCTGGAAGCGATAGTTTTTGGAGTAACTACCACATAAAGACTATCTCAACGGGGACAACAAAATTTAAAGTGTAGATAACAGAAACAGGTTCAAAACAAACGTCGAAAGTAAAAAATAGTGTTAAGGAAGTCGAACATCGTGCAAGGAGGGATTATCAAAGTATTGGTGCTTTTTCGAGGCACACATATTCATAAAATATCAATCATTGCGCTCTGTTGGTATAAAAAGTTAATCAGCATTCCGCTAGACGTACCACTATTGAAAACATCTATGAGAAACCTGAAAATATGAAACAATACCAAGAAGTTATTT
>JAHWXV010302689.1:0-11698 GCA_024586415.1 Phrixothrix hirtus | reverse complement strand
ATCTCACGGTATGTCACATGCCGATCTTCTTGAATCATATTGCGCACAGTATCGATGTTTTTTTGAATCACAACCGATTTTGGTCGACCTTCACGATATTTGTCACTGACAGACGCACATCACGACGAAATTTTGCAAACCAATTGTAACCAGTCTTTTCTGATGGTGCTTCATTTCCAAAAGTTAAACTAAGCGATTCTAAGCATTCTTGCTGAGTTAGGCCTTCACGTAAATCGTATAAAATTATCCAACGAAAACCTATACGAGTAATTTCTATTTTTTCACAAAATTACTTTCTTTAAACGCGCACTGTAAACAAACTGTTCTGTAAATTTCTAAGCCACCGCGGATTTTACAATACAAAATGTCAAATTTTACGAATATTGCAATAACTTATTACAGTAGCGACATCTAGTGGTCATTTGTAACAACATAAAAGGCAACCCTCGTACTACTACAATGATGATTTTATATACTGAAAATAAGTAAAAAGTGACCTCTCTCATAAAAACAAAAGAAAATGCTTTGCCACAAATTGGGAACATTCTTTTGGAAATAATAATGTTTTTCCACCAGTTCAGGGGGAATAAAGAGCTTATAGACGATAACTTGGTCTTGTTTCGTTGCTAGATTATACCAACAGTACTTGTTTTCGTCGTCAGTGATGACTTTAATAAAGAACTCGTGGCTATTTTGCAACATCTCTTTCAAGTTTTGCATGCATTACCACTTGCCCAAATGTAAGTGTCAGTGTGCGAAGACTAAGTTAAATAACACTGCGAAGTCGGACGTGACTAGGAGATAATCAACTTTCGAACACCTTACAGAATAGGACAAAATCGAGAATATGGGCGCAATCCTGTTCCGTGACAAATTTCTCAGGGATTTTGACGCGCCATGTAGATAAGTTGGTAAATATTCTTACCTAAAGCGAAATAGGAGTTCTCCAGGAGAGCACGGCGTTCAGTGCTAAATAAAAGAATATCATCGGTGTCGATGTTATTGACACAACTCAATAAATTAGTTGACTTTCCCTGCATATAAGTGGTTCGTTGTTTGTGTTATTATGGAACTTAATAGTCATTGAAGTGGACCTAAAGTACTATTTGAATTGACAACTGAACTATTTTATATTCCACCCGCTATGTAAATAAATACGGGGTAAAACTTAGCTCTAAAATTACTTGTAAAATTGTGTCAGCAAATTAAATTGAATTAAAAGTATAAATCATTTCATTAATTAACAGAGCACAAATCTTAATGTTTTCCCTCGTATACAAAACAAAATTGCTTCCTAAATCAAATCTTCACAGTAAATCCAATAAAATAAATCCCGTAGGAATAAAAGGCGTTGATAAAGGACAGGTAAGACAAACGCACTGACAATAACAAGTGCTTATAACTGCTTTAGCAGAATAATGATAAGATACATGAAACTTGAACATTTATAAGTGTTTGATTATCTCAAATGAAGAAAAATTAACACAAGATCAATTTGATCGTTATATACTAACAATAGATATTACTAATTCTAATTAAACTTACAAGGACAGTCTGATAAATGGCCGGTTTAAACATGAGAACTCAACTTTTTCTTCAAAATTTCATTTTATTTCTCGATATAGTTTCCTTTTTGCGCGATACACTTAGTCTAATGTTCTTCCAATATCATTAGGCCATACTTGTAGTACGATTTGTCAAGTCCTCGAAAATATGCATCAGTTTCCCATCCAATTTCCTCATTTGATTTGAATCTCCTTCCACCAAGCTATTTTTTCAGGTTTGGGAACAGAAAGTACTCACAGGGAGCTAGATCAGGAGAATATGGTGGATGCGGAAGCAATTCCTAACGTAGTTTATCCAATTTCTGTTTAGTTTTCCATAACGTGTGAGCTGGTGCGTTGTCATGATGAAAAAGCACTTTCTTTGTTGTCAAATGTGGTCGTTTTTTCTTTATTTCAACGTGCAATCGGCCCAGTAATGCTACATAATAATCTCTTGTGATAGTATTTTGCGTTTTAGGATAATAGATGAATATTACACCTTATGAATCCCAAAAAATAGTCACCATAACCTTTGCAGCTGTTGCAACCATTTTTGCTTCCTTCGGCGCAACTGAACCAGCTTCAACCAATTACTTTGATTGTTGTTTTGTTGAAAATGTGTAATGGTGGATCCACGTTTCATCTATGCTTATGAATCTACGCCAAAATACAACTGAATTACGTTGAAACATCGCCAAACAGTGCTTTGAAATGATCACACGTTTGCGTTTTTGTTTGATTGTCAAAAAACGCGGCACCTATCTTTCCGACAGCATTTTCATACGTAAATGTTCATGCAAAATGTTATACACACATTCTTTTGTGATGTTTACGATGTAAGCTATCCCACGCACTTTCACTCGTAGATCTTCCAAGACGATATCATGGATTCTATCGATCATTTCTTTGGTAGTCACTTCGAATGGCCGACCTGAACGATGTTTATCAATTGTGCTTGTACGATCACGTTTAAGTTCTGCAAACCAATAAATCACAGCTGGATTTGCTGGATCAGATGTGCCGTAATATTTCTCAAGCTCTTTTTTTGTTTCTTTCTCAGTTTTTCCTCGCAAAAAACAATGCTTAATTTGGTTATATCCATTATTAGGACACAATCGCAAGTTGTTCGCTTTTTATGACTGTCAAACATAATCCAAATAGCATGTAGTGCTAAAAATTTACATGCAACCTACTAACAGATTATATTTGACAGAAATCATATACATTCGGCAGAGACATGAGAGGACTGACATTCGGCGATCAGTGGCGCCATATCTTGGTAACCGGTTAATTTATCAGACCGCCCTCGTAGGTAGCAATTTGAGTTCAAAATACGGTGACTATATATTATAATAAAATAATGATTTAGCTAATAATAATTAATTATACCACAAATAATGTATTAAATAGATAACGATTACGCAATATGAACAATATGTCAATATTAAAATAAGTTAACGAGGGTAAATTCACCCTCACGCAGTAATCACATGCTGTGGAAGATATTGATTATTAAAATAACGGTACTCTAAATTTAATAGCACAAATCGTGGTATTAAAATTAAATATAGTTTCAATCCGAATAACAAAAATAAGAAACATTGAACTTGTAGATTGACTACAAACGAGCTCAGATACGTTGGCAGACGAAACAAATAGGTATTAAAAGATAAGTAACTTAAGGGATGCAGAAGTTTCATTTAATGGACTCTCAATTTATCTAGTAACAAGTTTCACATGTACTTGACCAAATTATGCATGATGCTTCTCCATTCTACCAATCTACCAGAGATTGGCGTCTCTTTGGACCACATCCAAGATGTGATGGCGGTTCATTATTTCACAAAAAAATGAAAATTGTAACTAACTAGATGTCAAAGGACACTTTAAAAGTTAATTTAAATCAAATTTTGAATTATTACACGCACCATGTGATTTTGAAGCTTAAAATATAATAACACTTAATTAAAATCCGTCTACCATATAAGACGGTCCATTTGGGATGCTCTATTTTACACTCCTCGCTAGGAGAGAACACGGATCAAGAAGGATTCTATCGTCTTTCTCATACAGTAATTTAAATTACTTACTCATCGTTTCTTAAGAAACGCGTGATTTCACGAAACGAAGTAAATTGTTAAAGACTGCAACCTTGAAGGCGTAAATAGATCAATACTTCAACGAAATACCATTGTACTTGAAAGTGAAAATATAAATTTCACTAACCCAATATTTTAGGGATTTGAAGTATAAATGTAGATAAGCTTACGGTATAATAAACGGAACTTCCAAAATGAATTTAATATAACATAGGATCCATTATAATTGTTTTAAAATATTACAAATTAAACTGGTTCGAAAAATTAACGAATAAATAAAACGTATGCAACCTTAAATGCGTTTAGTAAGACAACATTTTAATCCATTCTAACGTCTAAAGTATTCAAAAGTCTAATACATTTTTACAATAAAAGACCGATGGCAACGTTTACTTGATTTTATTTTTGATCTTCAATCAACAAGTAAGGAGTAAATTGATCTTCAAATTTTTAGTCACTCATTGATCTTAACAAATTTTTTCCACACCTTCGTCATTGGAACTTAGCAATAGTCACGCTGAATCTGAGTAAAATTGCTCAGAAAACGGTGCCTTGCCCCATGTTTCTTCTTTGAAAGTGTTGATGAAGATTCACCTGCAGTTCTACTCAATAGAAAACAAATTTCAAATACTCTCTGAAATAACTAAATTACTAAGGAAACCTAAATAGAAGTACGAAAACGATCAATACTATCATGGTAATATCCGTTAGAAAACTGATGAGCGAAGTATTCAATCAGACTTGCTTAACATGAGAAACCCCAAAGTATCCTTAGGTACTCTAAAGTTTTCCGCAAAATCGCGATTCAGGTTTCTTTTGAGCATCTCTTCATAAAATCTAACAGAAAACTATGAAAATTTTAATATTTATTTGAACCGTCGAAAAAAATTATAATGAATGAATTCAATAGTAATATATGTTCTGTATATTACTTAAATGGTAAAGACAGGGTGGGGCAATCAAACCGCACTTTTTATAAGTACTAAAGAATTGTAAAAAGAGTTTTTTATTCATTTATTACAAAAAATATTAAAAGCGCAAATGGAAATTACTATAAAAGCAAACAAAGTGTCACTTTTTGAATATGTGACTCCAGAAAAGTACCGACCATTATTCTGTACACGCTATCTGAGTCTTATGCATAAGTTCTCGCTGACACGTCGCAGTATCGCCAATGTTATTGCACGAGATTCTTCTTGAATCATACTTTTAAATCCTGCATTGTTGCTGGGAAGGTCTAAAAATTTTTGATTTGAGATATCTCCATCAAAGATAATCACATGAACTCATGTATGGCAATCTTGGAGGCTACTGAACATTCTAATTTTCTACTGATTAGAAAATTCCGGAAAAAGGTCTTTCAAAAAGCTCATTGTCACTATTGATGCAACCAATAATCAAAATTATAATTCACTTCAACATGCCTAAGAATTAAATAAACATGTATATAAAATTCTTAGACAATGATAATTAACCTTTTAGAATAGGTTGTAAGATTTGTTAAAAGCAAAAGATGGACAGGTAATATAATTTATGTAATCATCGCCATAGACAGTATAATTTCAAGAAGCGGAAAATTTAGCAAACTAGGCGCAAAGACATGTAAAGTAACAAGTAGGACCCGAAATTCGCAAAAAGATACGTACATATAAATTTAAAACGCCCTTCGTGAGAATGTAGAAACGAGACATTGGCCGAAATTCAAATAACTAACAACTCCATTGAGCAATGAGAATTCCCGAAAGTTATATAAACTCAAACTCAAGTAAAAACCATGTCTTTTGCTGGTCTACCATAAATGTTTATAGTGCATGGATCAATACGTGAGTTCATCGGTAAAGACCCTGCAAATACATTGCAGTAAAATAATTACAATAGAATCACCACTGGTTGAGGAATTCATTCGAGTACGTAATTCAAAGAAGTTAATAACGCTACACCGAGTGTTGTAAGAAATTCAGAGTGGACATCCGAATCACCTGACAAATTCAGTCAGAAGGCAACGAAAAGGTTAGTTCTCGAATACTTATCATTTGCCGCGAACGTGAACCGCGGGTGTTTAATTAGTAAATCAGTTAAGTTTAAAGGGCACTCATTTGAAATTTATTTAGTAATAGAAACATAATTAAGTTAGCTTAAACAAAGGTCGTAAATATTTATTTTCATAGCTTCAGATAGAAAACCTTTATTTAACAAAATTAATTCAATATTTATAAACTTTATAAAAATTGATCGCATCGATAATAACTTAATATTTTAAACCAAATTTAACATTAATTTTATTTATTGCTTTTATTTTTCTTTGTTGTATAATTGACTTTCAAATTATTATCGTATTTAAATAAATTCATTTTTAAATTGACATTGTCGTAGTTGTTCGAGAAAGACTAAAGGGTTGTAAGTACCTAAGTTGAGCCTTCAGGTAAAAGCTAGAAATGTCAATAAAATCTCAAGCCACCGAGAACATAGTTACCGAATACTGTTATTGTGTGGCCCTTGCCCCCTAGATAAAAACACATACCGCTCGTCTGACCCAACTTTGATAGTAAATCAATTAAATAAGGTACGACTACGCCATATCACCCCTATCTCGCTGGAAATGTATACTGTCTTGGTATGAGGAAGATTTTCAGCACTTGAACATAGCGCACTGATGCTACTGTAACCTTTTGGACATCATCGTCCCCGAAAACAAATGGACCAATTATCCATTAGAAGAGATCTCACACCATACTGTAACCGAGGCCGAACGGCGATGCCGTTCGTGAAGTTGTTGAGCATTGTCAGCGGCCCAATAGCGAAAATTGTATTCACTAACATATCCACTAAAGTGGAAATGAGTCACACCGCTCATCCACAGATTATAGAAGTGTTATAGATCGTCTTTAAGAGTCTATGACATGTGCTCACAAAAACCAACCCTAGGGTTCAAGGCAAGGATTATTTGCATTTTATACGAGTAAAGGTTTAAGGCGTCATACAAAACACTCCTTGCTGAGCAAATCTGCGGTGCCTGGCAAACCTAACGAGGATGCTTGTAATCGCTACTCGTATACCTTTCGTGTTCTCATGTTTCCTTACAGTTCTTGTACTACCACCTCTTCCTTTTACTGTTGAACCGTTATTTTTAAGTTGTTAACCCAAACAAAAATTATTTTCCTACTTGGAATAGGGACATAAGTGGAAAATGAAAATGTAGGCGGAATTTACGTTGTGTACGTACGTAACTTCGACCAGAATTTAGATGCTATAGCAGCAAAACCGCATTGTTCACTGATCTAACGTTACATGATTATTAAGCTTTCAAGTGTGTAAAATGCGAAGACAACTGCCTTTACAATCTTCCTAAAAGGCATGGTTGGACTGTTCCACCCTATATTTACTGAAATCGTTTAACGTAGTTTTATAAGTAAAATTTATTACAATTAATATTATAATATTGTAAAAAAACTTCATGTATAAATTGAAAAAGAAAAATTGTAGGTATGCGAAATGAAGATTCTATAATTTTCGCAAAATTAACGTAATTGGGCAAATTGAGCGTTTAGTTTCTCCTGCCTTGCTCCTAAATGCAACCAGATATCTTAATTTTTAATAAACAGTTAAAAGCTTTTAAATGAAGTTTTCTAATAAATTTAATACAGACCTGACCTACCAGTAAAAGAGAAAATATACGCGTGTTCGTTAATTTATACAAGGTGATTCGTAATGGGTGCAAAACTTTTTAACAGCAAATTCAACACGAAAAAATAGGTAAAAAAGTTCCTATCAACGGAAGTTGAAAATAAACGCTCTTTGAAATAAACGCCCCCAAATGGGGTCAATGAGAATCATGTTATTGTTTGTATTTCCTAAACAAACCAACCAATTTAAATAAAATTCTGTAGTTTGATATAATGATTGAAGGCCTATGTTCACACCGCTTTTTGTCGACATACTTGAACCATAGGCGTCGGAATTGGGGGTACGAGTAACGTTATCAAGTCTATTTTTTATACCCTTCGCAATTTTGCAGCTTTAAAGTTAAAATTAGTTTGCCCGAACCCTATCGACTTCGTATTTTGCGCCGTTTTCGAGATAATTGAACTTGTTTATCTGCAAGTGTTAATCTGTGCTGACACTGAAATCCACAAAATCTGACAGTTAATCTGTTAATCGTTAGAACGTTGATTACATACTGGTAAGTATTAGCCTAAAATGACAACAGTGTCTAATTACTGTAAACAACAAACAAACAAACAAAAGATTTAATAAACGTTTAGTTTTTCTTTACTTATTTTCTCTAAAAAGTAGTAAATGTAACAAAGATGAGTGAATAATAAGTATTGCTTAGTGAAAGGAAACAATACAATAACGATGTTTGAGAAAAAAAATAGAATGTAAAACTACGAGTATTGCACAAAAAAGCAGTTCTTTATAGCAAATGTTCAAAATGTCCTCCTTCCGCTCTAATGCAGGTATTGCAGCGTCTTATCATAGACTGATAAACCCTGGAAGTTATAGTGGGATCATTCTGGATATTCGTTACATCGTCGAGTCCTTGAATGAGTTGCTCTCTTGAAGTTATTACAACTGCATAAACCATTTGCGTTAAATAATCCCGAAGATAGGGTTTAAATGGATTTAAATCTGGTGATTCTGGTGGGTACTTTGCAGGGCCCTAACGACCAATCCACCGCCTTGGAAAGTGACGATTTATTCATTTGGTGATCTGGCGGCTATTATGAGGTGGTGCGCCATCTTGCTGTAAATACATACCTCACCGTATGTTTAGAGGAACGTCATCTAAAATATTAGATACATCAATGTTCAGGAACCCTAAGTGTTCAACCGAATTCAAGCAATTTAGGAGAAATAGCGGATTTAGCACGGTACCGTTTAAAATTCCCGACCAAACATTTATTGAAAAACGTTGCTGAAAGTTGGACTCCCTTGTCAGACTTGGATTTTCTATAAGTATTAAAAAGTCCCATTCCGCGTAAAAATGGTTTCGTCTGCCCACATGACCATTTGAAGGAAATTTGCGTCATCTGCATGTTCTCGCAGAAACCAACAACAAAATTCAGTTCTTTGTTCAGCGTCCCCTTCGTGAAGGTCCTGGGCGGGTTGGTAATGATATGGATGCAGTTTTTGCCTATGAATAGTTCTCATACCAAAAACTGCAATATTTGCAACTGGCTGCCAATCCTTCGGGTGCTTGTCCTAGGATCCTATAATATCTAATCAATTATGTCCTGTTGGGTTTCATTAGCATCTTGACGTTGTGGGGCACCGGCGTTATTGCTTACGGTGGTTCTTCCTGTTTCTTGCAATTTGCGAAAAGTTCTTGTAAAAACGGTGTGGTACAGTAAACGGCGATTTGGAAATCTGCGATGGTATCCTTGTCGACCACGAGCAGCATTACTATTACAATATCCGTATACAAATACCATATCGGCATACTCATGTGCAGTAAAGGTATCTATAATTAATATTTTAAGTACTCTAAAAAGCAAAAAAGTTTACGAAAAACAATTTTACTAAACGGTATGTTAACAGGTAACAACAACAATATGTAGAACAAGTAATAATATTTTGTTCTATAGACAAATATGTTTTTATCAGATTTTGTGGATTGCAGTGTTAGCACAGATTAACACTTTCAGATAAACAAGTGAATTAATCTTGAAAACGGCGTAAAATACTAAGTCGAAACAAGAGCACGTTTTTTACTTGATAGAGTTCGGGCAAATGAATTTTGACGTTACCCGTAGCCCCACTTCCAACGCCTACGGTTCCTGAATATCAACAAAAACCGCTGTGAACATAGACCTTCAACCATGATATCAAACTACCTAATTTTATTTAAATCGGTTGATTCATTTAGGAAATACAAACATGATTTTCATCGACTCCATTTGGGGATGTTTATCTCGAAGAGGGTGCATTTTCAGATCCTCTTTATGGGAACTTTTTTACCTATTTTTTCGCATAGAATTTGCTGTTAAAAGGTTTTATGCCTATTATGAATCACCCCGTATAAAAAGGATTTATATTTCAGGATGAAATTTCTAAAAATGAATTATTAATAAGTCGTCCTTCAAAACGTTGAAAATTTAGTTTACTCAGATTTTAATTAGTAAATCAAACAAATTTACTTGCATCTAACAATTGCTTTAACATTACATTGTTTCTTTAATATCTTAAAATTTAAAGAGAAAAGTTCTCGTGAACGAATATAAATTAGCTATCGGAAACAAATAAAAAAAATTTGAGACCATTTCAAGAAGTAAAAGAAAATTCGAAATTAAAGATAAAATTAGTTGACTAATATTACATTTCAGTGAAACCTAGAAACGCTCTTCTTTATGTAATCATATTGTAGCTAAATGCAACTAAATCTAGAAAGAGTAATAAAAGTACGCCATTTAAGGTTGACAAGACAATATGGAATCTGAACAAGTTAAAAAAATAGTTGAGCAATAAGAAAATATTTTAAAACAAAACTTTGCAATTAAATGTAATTTTTCGAACTAAACAAAGAATAAGTTTCTCTGAAATTTAATCCCAATTAACTAAGTTTACAAGACAATTCTATATCAAAATTGAAACTAAATTGAAAAAGTTTCCTAAATTTATCCAATTAACTTAAATTATATGGTTAACAATATGAGATATTGAAAGACTAAAATCACTAATTTTGCAATGACAGTCACTATGTTGTTAAGATGTATCTTTTATGCGTTCCATCACTTTTCGTTATAAAATTAGCCAGACTCTCGGCATAAGAAATGAACTCTAATAGAGTTCGTCTAACTTACACCTCCATAGGGCAGATGTATCAATTATTTAATGGTAAAAATTTAATTTTTGTAACGCAATTTTATTGAGGTATCAGTTAAAGCCATTAGTTAAAAAACGACTAGCCATCGAATTAAGATATTACTTTTTTTAAGAAAAATTAAAATATATCCCATTTTTCAATCTTTTGTATCATTATAAATAATTTGGAAAATAATAAATAACATTTATGGGATGGATCTACAATTCTAAACTGATGGACCTTTTTCGTTCCGTATAAAATGCGTGCTTTTTTTAAGTAATAAAATATAACACTTTTTTTAAGAAAGAAAATAAAACTCAAAATTACCAATAATTAATCAGTTTATTAGGAAAACTTCGTCGCTCGGGAGTGCTGCGGTTAATTCACCGGCCACTTTTAACTTATCTGAGAAATACGATTAACAACGTAACCACTTGCCTGTAGGACATTTAGAGGAGCTCAAGGTTTATAACGGTACAAGATAGATCTTAGGCCTCAGGTGGCAAAGGTTAATGCCGTTTTGGTTTCTGAAGTCGTTCGATGCTTCGGTAGCGTCAATGGGAGAATAGGGGGTTTTAACGTGGTATTGGTAGAAATTGAACTGGAGTTTCAGAACAGCTTTTATAAGTCAAAAATTGAGCAAAAGTCATAGTATTTTTGGGCGCCACCTTAACTTTTGGGACGCTACGATAGATCATATATCTCTGGAGACTTCTGATAAGGACGATGAACTCCAATCGTGAATGAAATGGTTATAATCGGGAGACTTACTATGTACTTGGTTTCTTACACACCACTGAAGAAGTTGTACCATAAGTATTATCTCAAACCTTATAATTTGTGCGCGTACCTAATTATTTAAACTTTTTACATTCCTGTAAGAAAATTTAATGTTATACTATGTTCCTAAAATTAAAGGTATTAAATTGGTTTAGATAAACAATTATAATCACATAAAATAATAGTTACATGCCTTCTCCACTAAGGTTCATGAATAACTTAACGGTAGTAAAAGAACAGCTTATCCTAAATTAAGTGATTAAAACATATAAGGATCCCCAAACAAAGACTAAATGCATAAATATTGTAATCTTAATTAATGAATAGACTAACTGTCAAGAATAAACTATTGGCCACTTTTCGTGATTTAAGGTGGCCCTAACAATACTTCTTTCATTAAGTTAAGTTTAAATAATCAAAGTTCAAAAATATTGAGATGAAATGTTCAAATCTCACTTGAGGTGAGCAACTTC
>JAHWXV010302617.1:0-14066 GCA_024586415.1 Phrixothrix hirtus | reverse complement strand
CCCGAATTATGCTCTCGTATTAGGGCCCGCTTGTAGAATCAACCTTTACATTAAAATACACGATTGAACCGGTGAACTTAGTTTACGCCTGGAAGTTGTGGAACCGTCTTGCCGTCGCTGACGAAATCTAGGTGGCTTGGCACTAGAGCTCGTCATCGAAGCCTAAACACAATTCTTCCATTAGTAAGTTGAACATTGTGACAGCCTAGTGGAAAATTGTAAAGCCCATAAAAACCGCCCCCTAGATTATCTGCCTTGTTCGGCCGTCGCAGTTACCCGTGGAACTTAACGTACGAACCCAGTAAATCCGGAGGGGATGCTTCCAACCGCTGCTACCAGTTGAGACGTGTAACAGGTAGTGGAGGGACAAGGCGTCGCGGCCGCAGTCGGATTGTGTATCAGGAGTGCAGAAAATTCCCTAGGTCGATCACACCCGTTTTATGTATTCGCGCCGAGAGCGTGGCGTATAGACAACTTCCAAGTGCATTCTGGCATTCGCTAAAGACTTTCAGAAATCATTTATTGTTGATCGAAGCCCGTTTGCTAGAAGCTCCGTTTAATTAATAACATTAACGAGAACTTGACTTTGTCAACCGTCCGACATTAAAAGTTGATGCTAGCCTGAATGATCTATTAACTACGATTAATGATCATAGCCGTCGTTGCTCGTGCTTGCAAATAATTAATTAACGTTGCATGATTGCTTCGTTGTGTACATATTAATTGTAGTATTTCAGAGCAAGTATTAAGTTTATTTATAACCGTCGATTTTAATTTAGAATTCGAGAATGCTTAGTTAATTACTGTAAATATTCTATCAGCGTTTTTATTTCTAAACTTTTCATACTCATTGTATATATTTTATTTGTTTTATTTACAATATAACTTGTGAAGGTTTTACCGACTTATTATTTAATAACCATTTTAGCTAGGTACGATTGAATCAGACCCTCCCGGCTAGAAACTATCTGCGACAAATATAAATAATTTTCTTCCTGAGATACCAATAAATATTAAGGCGGAACGTCACAGGTGAAAATGACGTCCGAAGCAGCTAGAAATGTCACAGTATTTGGGCATCTTCTCCGGAGAATTTCAGTACTGCTTGTGGAATTCGTGTTTGTCTATCCTCCATTGTAGTTGTAAGTTGTTGGATTGACGAAGTTAATCGAAATAATTCGATGTATGATAGTCTGTCGATTCTTCTTGTTGATTCCAAAACTTTTTCTTCTTCCTCATGTAGCGGTAGGCAGTAGTCTTCGATAAAATCCATTTTTTATTGTTTCTTGGGCGCCACTAGAAGTATTTTGTTCCTTCTCCAGAAGGAAAGGTGGGCTGCTAGCTGGTTAATATTGTTGTGGGTAAGCGGCACCGTCCACGGTGTCAAGTATTCTAGATGCCCCACGGGTGAGCCAGTCAATATGTTGGCAGGGTCGGTTGGCTTCGAAAACAATTGTAATTTTTAAATAAAACAACTGTAGATTGTTTAAGTCGATGGGGTGTTCAAGAATTAACCTTATAGGTGATGCGTACTTGGTTACTGTAACTTGGCGAGATACTCTCAGGCAGTTTGCATGAAACGGCAAGACCTGGAAACACTGGGCTTCAGGGTGAACGCGAAGTCGACGTTAAATTCTTTACTAACTGTATTTATAAAAACAAGTCGTTTATATACAGTTGTAGTACTACTAAAATGCGATGGAAATAGTATTATTGGTGAATCGAATTTCCGTTAAGAATTGTTCCATTCATTCGTACCTTATCAAGGGAGGAAATCCTCATTACCCTATTTACTGTGCGTGGGAGAATGAATCGGTGTGTCATAGTGATGTAATTAGGGTTAAATACGCATGCGCAGGTAACACCACCCACAATGGGAAGCCAGTGCACGTACCTGCGACAGAATCACCACCTTTATTGCATATATAAAACATATAGCAATTCAAAAGACCAATTTACATTGGTATTTCGAACCCCCCGCCCCCCTCCAGAACACCAATCTGGTTTTATTTTTTCCAATAATTATGTACAATATTATTATAAACGAAACTTAAAAGCTATCCAACTCCCCTCTTATAAAGAATTAGCTGACAGTAACCATCACGCCATCTAGAGACATGCGAGAACGAGGGAGAGGGGACATGGCCGCATATCGCTCGTGCGTAGTTCAAGGGGTAACCCCCTTGTAACAACCTTGTCACGCCTCCTTCAACATCTATGGTCAGCGCATTAGCCAATCATATAACACTAAGAAGAAAAATCGAAAGACTATATAAACGCGAACTTGGAAGAATTCGGCCTCTTAGTCTCAGTATTCCGCTAAATACGTCACGCTCACTTCGGCACGGACCACCACGTCCGGAGATGTGCAACCGTTAATCAGTGCCGTTTACGAGTTCTAAGTGCGAGATATTAGTGTACCCAGCTAAGTACTCATTACCTCCAGCGCACTCGAACAGTTCAGCCCACCAGGTCAAGCAACGCTACGCATATTTCGATTGCATTTCTTTTACTATTAATGTCGTTATTGCATTTTGTTACAACTTTACTGACTAATTGTTATTTGCTATTTGACTTATTAAATAATTATAAGACCTACATTTTCAAGTTCGCTTCGTTTTATTTTTATAACTTTACTTTATTGGTGCCTATATACAAATTCCAGTTAGTTATATATGCAGCACCGTCGAGACGCCCTTCTGGTACCAAATACTAAGTGTTATCAAATACGAGCAGTGGCTTGCATGTGTGCTTACGCGCCTTTACCTAGCTATTGTGTCTATGCCGTCCAGGACTTACCTTTTGTAGTAGACCTGGCCGTCCACCGTAGCCGTCGTCTTCAGCCAGGGAAGGTGCACTTCGTCCCGACGCCGACCGCCGCCAAGACGTCATCCATCATCTACGGCCCGACGTCATCCATCCACGATGCCGTTCGCCATCGGGACGCCTGGCGTAGTTTTGCCCAAACTGCTACCAGGGGTGTCCACAGTCATCCCCAAGCCACCTACACTAATAAATCCTATCTCGTTGAGTTTTATTTGATTTATGGCTACTGCTCTTTGTGTCAAACCATTGAATTTAATAAATGTTGTATATATTCTGTACATAGTGACAATTGCAAACAGTAACATTTTATTTATTTTATTTTATTTTCATTTTTAATTTTATTTTTTGTTTAAAATTTTACTCCGAGCAAGTGCTGAGTGTGCTGCTCGCGAACGGGAGTGCAGCGCCGCGTATCGGTTGTGCCGTCCGCGTAACAACCTATAATGCATAGCGCTACAAACAGGTTTACGCCCACACAATCATTGTATCCCCTCTTAGAAAGTACCACTGAATTAGTATAAAAGGAGGGACGAAAGGTCAAGTAGTCGGTTGTTCTTCGATCGTCTTGGGATTCCGACTCACCTACTAGATCTTTAGGGAGAACTTCTATACCGTTTAGTATAGTGCCGAGTGATCCAGTGTGACTCTTGGAGCTTCAATAGATTGTGATAGTGCATCTCCAGTGCTTCAGTCAGCATCCTGCAGTGACCGTGTGAAACAAGCGGCCCACTCAGCGCAAAGTGAGTACTGAACAATTCATTAACAATTTTCTGTTCAATCCCTATTATCGGGGTATTGCAAACATTGTGCACTTGGACATTTATTTGAACATCCAAAATTAAACAATTATCAGGCTTCGAGATAAATATTTGTTTCCTGCAACAATAGTTTATACTTCCGGGAGTGAACACCTTCGATACAGTTTACCTATTGTTTCGCCGTATCAACATATTGCGCGATCGGTAGCTCTAACGATCCGGAATTAAAATTAAGCTTAACTTTAATTATCGAATTTTGGAATAGACATTTCTTTACGACAAGAATAGCTAGATACACTGATAGTGCGCGTTGTATGTGAACTTGGATTACTGTACTGTTGACTGTAATAAACTTTATTGCATTCGACTGATTATTGTGCTAGTGTCGGACAATGAGCTTTTGGCCTGCTTAACATTTTTAAGTGAATAGTTATAGTATTAGTACTAGTAGCTTAGGTTCCCACTGCATACTAAACATTTGATTCGATCATCGTGCTAGTGTTGACAATTTTATTAGTAATAAGTACGAACGTTTTGATTTGATTATGGTGTTAGTATCGGACAATCACCCTTTTGCCTATTGAACATTTTATGTATATAGTTATAGTGTTAGTATTAGTACCGTACGTTTCCACTGCATACTAAACATTGATTTGATCATCGTGATAGTGTTGACAATTTTATTATTAAGCTTAGCATTTAATTTAACAGACATGCTAGTGATAAGTGCGCAGGTCGCGAATTAAGCGACGCAAGCGAGATACGTGTGGCACCGGCACAGTCTGGACTCTCCTGAAACAACAATAAGTCCCATTGATACCACTGAAGGTTCACCAAAAGATTTGGATAAAGATAGATAGTGGAGGGGATGTGTTCGCCTGTGCCTCGCGTTTTATATATTTTTTTTATGTACTGGGGTAACCTACATGTAAAAATTTAAAATGCATAACAATTCCGTTGGAGATATGAGCAATGGTTCTTAGAGCTCCAATCATCATTGAAATATTGCTATTCCATGGCGATTATGAACTTTCTGTGCGCGACCCATTCTCATCGAGCACAGGAAATCCTTTCAATATGTTTTTTAAAATTATCGTCCTCAAAGAAGTAAAGAGGGTTATGACCTAATTTTCTTTCGTTGAACCTCTTGCAGATTTGCCTTGCCTAAGCAGCTATTTGGACATTTTCCATAGGTGTAGTTCAATAGTAGGTACATATTAGTCTAATTAGAAATTACAAATAAGATAATGCAATTTAAGTTTAAAGGTATTCGTCAAAAACACTACATTGAACACACACACACACGCACACGCACACGCACACGCACACGCACATGCACACGCACACGCACACGTACACGCACACGTACACGTACACGCACACACACACACGTCCTAATATAAATTTAAAGTTAATGATATTTTGATTAACGGAAAAAACGAACTGTTTTTGAATGAGACTTTAAAACTTATTTACTAAATAAATAGTTATATAGCGTTCTTGTAATTAGCTACGTGTTAAAAGATCTCGTGTGATACAAAACGTGACTTTCTCTTACATATTTTAAATTTATTTTAAAATTACTGATATTAATTACTTTCCCATGCATATATACTAGATCTGTACAATTGAATTTTAAAGTAAGAACATAAATAGTTTATCAATTTAAACAAAATGTGATTAGATATATGAACAACGTACACAAATCATTAACGTAACGTGCGATCATTTAAAATTTCAATTAGAGCATACTTTAAATATGGCTATTAAAATAGATTTATGAATGGTAATAGCTTACCATAATTGGAAACTTAAATGATCATACTTTATTGCAACGGTCACTCAACCAAATTTCTAAACATAGTACCGAAACATGAATCAGATTTAATAAGTTCAGTCTATTTTGTAACAAAAAGAAAATAATAGTACCAGCTTTAGATTTTGAAAAAAGATTAAATTGAATCAATTGAAATAAATTTTGTTCTTCTTTCAACAAAAGAACGTTTTCAGATACTTAGTTCTGATTTAAATCAAATTTTATAACAATGCTAAATTAAATAAAAGCACTGGATTCATTTTATTTGCCATGGTAACAGATGTACTTACAAAATATTTTGTACTTATGAGAGACTCTTTTTTTACATTTGTATTTATGCATTTTATAGAGTACTACAATACTTGTTCTTAATACAAAATGAATTCACTTCAAAGGATTTATTGAATGACAATAAAATTCTTATACAAATAGGTTAAGTGCACCAGCTGCATTTTTTCTTTATCGCTTTATTACTAATTAGAAAGATAACATTAAAAATGGACTACGCTGTATTATAAAGTGCACTTTCTTACATATGTTTATTCTATTTTTTCCAGGTTGACAACTTTTTGTTAATTAATTATTGTTTAATTCGTGAAATCTTAAAAACCACTCCCGATTTGTTAGCATGATTACCTCTACATTAATGGCCGCAGGTACAACCCCGATCCAGGTCGGAACATTTCTTAGGGTAGCAACATTTTTAAAGACACACTTTCTTTTGGATAAGAAACTAAAATCGTAGGTTCCGTGCTAATGTGTTGTTTCGCAAGTCAAACATTTTTACAGGTGATAGAACTTCCCCAGATTCAGCATACTTCTAGTAGGTATGCTGAAATTATGATAGTAGTTAAAGCTAGAGGACCAAGGGAATATCCGCATCTGAAAGTCTCAGCCATAAGACAAGGCAAATAAAATTCTTATAATCCAAGTGAAAAATTATATTGTTTAATGTATTTTAATAAATAAACTTCTAACTGGAGCATTTTGAGATCATGGGAACTTATGCATAAATGCAATTTTTTTGATAAAAATTCGTTGGATAGTTTTTTAAATGCGAGCTTTCAAAGTGAAACGGTAGAACTTTTCATTTCGATAGTAGGACTTTTATTATAGCACCTCGCCGTTCTCAGTGTATTATCCAATTTTAAATTCAAATATCCTTCTATTATTTTCTACCAAACCTAAACTTGTGGTGATATTTCCATGTTTTGTTCATTGCGTTGGGTGGGGTTTTCAATTGCGAATGTTAACTTGAAGTAATATTTTACGTATAAAAGTACTTTATATTTCACCTGTTTTTGTCTATAGACCCAAAATATGAATAAATTAGTTGCAAATCAAGTTTTATAGCTAAAGATACTAACGACCCCTGCAACTTATTAATATTTATACAGTTAACTTTTATTGTACATGTGTAAAGTATTTGTCTTTTTAAAAGCAATTATTTTACCTTACCGAAGATTTAATTTATAAATAAAATTCTTAGTGTAACTTTAATTACGGAAGTAAATGCCGTACCCTTACATAAATTATTACAGATTTATATTCAAATAATACAGTACTCTGGCAGTATATTACATTTTTAAAAGTTGCCAAGTCTGCGTTTCTTTGTCAGTTCTCTATTAGCAAATAAAGAAGGAAACTTCGGTTAATATACAGATACAACCAACAATAACCACCTCAGACACCAATGAACGCCGAGAAACTTTTACGACAGTTTGCTTTACTTTCAGTGAAATGAAAACTTTCTACACCACAATACGTAGTTAAGTATACCTTCTTGTATAATTTTAATACTATCAGTTGGTTGATGTTTTGTCAATTTAACTACAAAATTGCAAAGCAACATATGCTTCGAAAGTTACTATAATTACGTAAGTTATAAATGCATTTTTCAATTTAAAGACGGAAAACGTTTTTTAAATGTATAGCAATATAGCGAGATTGCTACAGTTCACACTTTTAAAAGTATGAAAGTTATAAAGGTATCGCATTTATCAAAAATTCCCAAGTACTTAGTTTTATTTTCAGCAATAATTCTAGCAAAGTAATTTGGCGTGAACTCGAAAGAGTTTGCTAGAAACAAAACTAAAAGGTGAAAAGTCCATTCCTTATATTTTATTCAATACAAGTCGTTTAAAAATCTGTATTGAGGAATCCTGCATTCAAGTAATTTGTATTTATTCATAAGTTCCCATAGACACAAAATTCTCCAGTTAGGAGTTTATTTATTAAAGTACGTTAAAGAACATAATTTTTACCTGAATCATAAGAATTTTATTTGTCTTGTATTACCACTAAGACTTTCGGATGCAGAAATTCCCTTGGTCCTCTGGCTTCAACTACTATAATTATTTCGGCATGCCTGCTTGAATTTTGTTGAATCTGGAGAAGTTCTATCACCAGCAGAAATTTTTGACGTGCCACACATCACATTGGTACGGGACCTACGATTTTAGTTTCTTATCCAAGACGAAGGTGCGTTTTTAAAATTTTTCTCCCCTGAAAAATTTTTCGACCTAGATCGGATTTGAACCCGCGTCCATTAAAGTAGAGGCAATCATGCTAACCAATTGGGAACGGCGTTTAAGATTGCATGAATTAAACAGTAATTAATTAATAAAAAGGTGTCAATTTAATTTGGTATTGTTATAAAACGTGATTTAAATCAGTACTAAGTACCTGAAAAAGTTTTTTTGTTTAAAGGAGTACGAAATTTATTTCAAATGATTTAATTTAATTTTATTTCGAGATCTAAAGTCGATATTATTATTTTCTTTTTAATGTAAAATAGTTTGAACTTACTCAATCTGGTTCATGTTTCGGTATTAACGTAGCTATGTTTAAAGAAATTGAAAGCTGTGTTACAAGGTTGACTAACAAAATATAATTAAATATTTAGAATTGACGTTTTTAAGTAACATTGATCTTACTCTCTAAAGTAAAATACAAATAGGGTCAATGCTTATTTGTAAATTTTATTACTACTAAATTGACATTCATATTAGTACTTAAACAAGGTTTTAATGTTTCAATAAAGTTTTACTTATAAATTTTATATAGCACAGCAAACTTAATTAATTTTCTATTTAACACAAGTTTATATGGTTTCTTTATGAACCCTTCTTTCAGCTTTCTATTTGAGGGGTTATTTAATATTTTAAAATACATGAATGCATTCAGTAAAAACGTTCGGGTTCTAAATATGGTAATGGCATAGATCGCTGAATTCATTCCTTACTGCTTGCCGTTCTTTAATACATTTTTTTGAAGTAATAAAGCAATATTACACTTGATTCTTTGCAATAATAGACATTTGTGTTAATAGTAATTTTGCTTGACATAACTGATGTGATAGAAGAAACAACTGAACCATATTAGAAGGTAAAAGATAAAAATTTTAGAAGATATGTATTATACAGGGCTGTTTTGAAATACTTTCAGAACTACCTTTTCTCATTTACATAAACAAAGAAAAGACTTAGATTTCCTTTTCTTCGTCAAAACATAATTTTGAAATACCATCTAATTATTACTTGACATCTGGAATCCTCCAAACTACTTTTAAAGGTTGTTACTATTCAATGAGCCTTTACATAAGTTCAGCCGTACAGCATACTAAATTTCACTAACGCGTGTATTTAAGATATTAATCCTAAGCCATTGTTTTGCTGTACTGTTTATTTCAGTTGTATGTAACGGGATACCAAGCTAAATATTGGAAGAACATTGTTTTCGAATATTTTCATGGCTTAATTTATAAATTTAACGATTTACATTAAAAATTTTAAAAATTAAATTTTAAACTGTACTTGATTATATAATTAACTTAAAATAATAAATTATAATCTTTGAGTAGCAATAAAACTAATCTAAAGATCGTAATGGCGAAATAACGCACAATCGAGAAAACGCTTTTAATCTAAAGAACGCTCCCAAAAATATAAAAAAATACATTTATATACTTATATTTACGTAATAAAACGAAATGTGCCCCAGAACAGCGAAAAGAACACCTCTTGACTTTAAAATTCACACATATCTCAATATCTGTATACAATATTTTCAGTTTTTTTAGGAACTTAAGCATAAGCTGTATATTTTATAATTTCGCATGTGCTCAAATGACCTGAGACCTGAGATTTTAGTTAAATTATATACTCAGCTTTGTATTGTATTAGCAGCAACTTGATACATTATGTGGAGGGGTGGTATCTCACATTTATGGTTATTATTTAGTCAGTAGAAATGAGGATGCAGAAACTTGGCCGTAACACGTCCTCTTTGTCATTCAGTTTTCCCAAGTCACAATACATCACAAAGAATACTATACGCGAATACTATAACCATGTAACTTGATGACTGACACTGGTTTTGGTTTTGGCGAAAAATCAAAATCGGCTATCACACTTCAATTTAAATTATCACCTAAACGTATACCGCGACTTTTCGTTTTTTATAATGCTGCTTGTTTGTGGGACTTTCATGGCATTGCTGAAATTAACATAAAGCGCGATTTTAGCATATACCTTTCTTGCCGAGTTACATAATAAGTAGTAATTTCTTTATTGTTTCGCCTAAAAAATTTGTCCGGCGACAATGCTGTCATCATCTCCGATGTTTAAATGGTTTCCTAAGTTTGCTTCGGCTGCCATCAAGATTTTCCATGAGAAGTAGAAAAAAAACGACCACTTACACATTTTACGAAAATCTATTCCATGATAAAATATGTTTAAGAAACTTTTGCAGTTTTAATGGTGCACAGCACGTCTATATTTTAAATATTCCACAGGTTTAATAGCACAATCTGACAAATGGGATTTAATATATTTTACTATAATCTTTTGCATTATGTTCAAGATTTTCTAATATGATGTAAGTATTTTATATGTGAACATGTTAATTCGATTTCTAATATATCCAAGTACAAAATGAAGATGGCAGCCACTAGTGTTCTAATAAGAATCATATGTATTGTCTTGGACAACGAAGCTATAATTTTCACCAACTATATCCATTAGAATTTCAATTTATCCTTTATTACCTGTGTCTCTATACATCTCCAATTGGGTCAGTTGTGATTTTACTTATAGCAGTGTTTCCTTGTGAATTCTCACACAAAGTGTTATTGGTGTTTAACCAAAGTACTCATTGTTAAAAGTAGTTTCGAAGGTATATAGTTATAATTGTAACATTTTGGCAGCAAATTAGCTTAAATGATATTTTAATGGCGTTTCTGGAAACATTTTAAAATAGTCTTCAAGATTAGAAATATATGAAACATGGATGCAAATATAAATAACCTAGATTAAAATTATATAAATTATTTGAATAATAAATTTGGTAATATTATATTTTATGCACATATATAAAACAAGATTTATTTAATGAACAATGATAGTTCGAAATAGATAGTAACCAATCTGTAGAGTTATATAGTTCTAAATTCTCAAATATGCTTTCACACAAGTGCTCTTTATTTTCACAAATGACGTTCTTTAAAGTACATCTTTCTAATTATTCTGTGAAAGTTTCATATTAATTTAGACATGCGCATTAGTATTTTTAATGTATCTTTAGATACTTAAAATGTTTAGAAAGGTTCTCAGTTTCGCATTAATAAATATGAATAATTTAGAAGGATTCGTATGTCGACTGGTATTCAAGTCCATTGTCAGTTTAGTGCTTCAGCATTGGCGTGTAAAGCCAAAGAACCTGCGATCGATCCCCAACCGAGGAATGAATTTTTGTAAAAATTTTAAATATCTGAAAAGTATGCATATTATATACCAAGGGACTAGGGTGTCCCTTCTAATCCCTACAGAGAAAGTATATTTCTCGAGTGACAGCAAGAGAAACAATCTCTTGAGGGATGAAAAGGGTCTTTAGTCCTGAGGTATATACGTTATTTTTTGCACTTTTAAATTATTTAAGATCAAAACTGTTAAAAAAAGTAAAATTTTATGTTTTTGACATTGATAGTCATTTGATTTATCAACGTATATGATTCACGGCAAATGCTATTTAAATTTTATTTACGAAGCGCTTTCGTAACTCTTTCAGCAATATGTAATTTTTGTTGGTTAATTTTTGTCATCGCATCGTTATTACCTTGTTTATGCTAAATTTAAAATATTTTAATTCCTTTGGGAATCAAATTAACATTTGTGATTTGTGATTAAAATTGTTGCCTCAGTCATGCAAGCAAGTGACTAAAGTTGGTGTTTTAGTCCTAAAAGTGCAAAAAAATATTTTTTCTACAATCGTTGTACAAAGTAGGCTTTTACTCTTTCTAATGTTAAGGAAAAGTTGACGTTTTCGGAGTACCACTTTTCCGCTCTAGAGCGACAAAGTAACTTTTTCGCTCACTAAAGCGTCATATCAGATTTGCCATGGGTGAATTATAATAAGCACAGTTAACAAAAAATTATAGTATAGCTATTAGTCTTCCATGATAAGACACGAACAATTTGTTATTCCATACTAATTATGTATTGTTAAATAAATTTAAATATTTAAAATTTGGTAGTAATGATGCGATTGTAGAACAAATCTTGTAATTCGAGCGCAAAGTGATATTGTCACTCTTGACAGCTTTCTGCGCTTCGCTGCGCGTCATGCATCAATTTGCTGTCTCGAGCGACAATGTGGCACTTTGCGCTCTTAATACACAAGTAGCTACAGTTATGCGTAAAAACAAATTTGATAATTTTTGACACAATTTATGTTTATACAAGATATATTAAAGTCTATCCATACATTGATATTTTTTTAATGTCATGCGATGTATAAATACATATCTTATCATTTGGAGGTATGCGCAAATCGAAATTGCTTAGTATTAATGTATGCGTGAATATGTGAACACTATTGTATTGTATTATATTGTATTGTATGTATTGATCCTTGATTGTGTGTTATTAAATAATTATAATTAGTGGTGTCTAGTTAATTTGAGCACATTCTCAAATCCTTATAGTTAGGTCCAGGACATTACAGTAGCGGCGAGGTATTTTTCAAATATTTTAAAGGTTCAAAATTAATGTAAAACGATCGCAAATCCTTAAGAAATTTGCATGTTAATATTTAGATCAGCAAAATGACTACGAATGTGGATAGCATATTGGAAAACATTGGATATTTGCCGGAATTTGATCTATAAATTCAGATTAGAATATTTATAAACAGCGAACCAATAATTATATTTTCCAAATGCCATTTGTGATAATAATCGAAAGAGAGCAATCTAATTAAATGTGTTGTGCGAAAATGCTTATAGACTTTTGCATAACTTATGTTTACCTACAGAACCGGAGCTAAAATCGTACATGGAATGAATTGAACTTATGAACGATTATTTTACACCTAATTTACTGTGTTTGAGGCACGTTACAAATTTTATAATCCCGTGAAAAATAAGCAAGAATTTGAGAAATTTAACGTCATTGTGTGATTTCTAGGCAGCCAAATTAGAAATGGTATTGAGGGACATCTTCATCATTGGTTATGACAGGGGTCCAGTGCAAGATCGCTTAATGGAGGAGAAGAAAACCGCGAGTTTTCAAAATATTATTGAAATTGCAGTTGCAAAATCCGTTACTAAATTAAACGTTTCTCTTAACATTAAAACGGAAACGAAAGTATATTATTCTAGCGTAAATTCTAATGGAGCGGAAGGTCGAAAAAATTTTAAGAATCGAAAATTTGGTAATTAACGTAGACAACACAGCCGTGTGATCTAAGATTAAGACAAGGCCAGTATGCAACGTATGTGGAAGACAAAACCATATGTCAGATAAGTCTATATATCGTGAATATCTTTGTCATTTGTGTGACAAAAAGGGTCATTTAGCTCTTGTGCACCCTGATAAAAAGTATAATCCAAAACAACTAAACGCGAACAAAGGAAATAAACATTCACAAAATTATGTTTTGTATAATTTAAATGTAAATTCGGATTCAATCAAGAACAATATTAAAATTGAAGTTACTGATTTTATTACTTTCTCTTACGTATATGAAATATACTATAAAGTCATGTTTCCGGTCCAAATTTTCGATGTCCAGTTTATAACGGAAATACACGTTTTCAGGTCCCCTAAGTCCGAAAAACATGTTCTTAGAAATTAGTCTGTGTGTGTACGTGTGTGTGTGTGTGTACGTACGTGCGTGCGTGCGTGCGTGCGTGCGTGCGTGCGTGCGTGCGTGCGTGCGTTAGTGCGTGCGTGCGTGCGTGCGTGCGTGCGTGTACGTAGTTATCAAAATATCTCGAAAAACAAACGTAGTAGAAAAGTGAAATTTTACATTTATATTTATTCCCACCTTAGCACTTTCCTGTAAGAATTTCGTTAAAATCGAATGACCGGAAGGGCTACTTTATTCTTGTGATTTTTAGGGTTTTTGAAATTTTTTCGAAAACGGCTATAAGGATTTTTTTTAATATCACCACGTTTCTAGCGCCTGTAGTGATATATTACTTAAACTGATTGGTTTCCCTGGGAAAATTTGTTGAAGTGAGTTATTGAGAAAAATAGCTAGAGTTAAGCAAGGTTTTGTCTGGTGCTGGGTGAGCGTTCCAATAATCGTCCTCAAAATAAAAATAAATTAATATTTTAATGATTTGTGTGCATTATTTACATACTTAATTACTTTTTATTTAAATC
>JAHWXV010302583.1:0-11367 GCA_024586415.1 Phrixothrix hirtus | reverse complement strand
AGCTTTCCACCGGTTCACCGTCTGTCTTACTAGTCCCACACAAAACCGCTACTTTTAGCCTTGGTTCCGCCAGCGTAATTGCGGGACATCGGCTGGTTTTTGCAAATTGACTCAAGCGGTGTGGTCCTAAATTTTAGCCTTCAACCTGCTATGATTTCCGCTTACTGTTGGGTAATATTCAGTGGCCCAGTTCAGACGCATGATGACGACGACCAGTGCGTACGAAGGTACCTAAATTCGACGAACCTATCGAAAGGTCTTCTGTCTCTGCATAGACGTACCTCCGAGGATTCTAATAGCCCTAATTGGATCGACCCTTTAGCTCAGAGTACGCGGGATTGCGATACCCGTAGGGGAGGTGCCAAAGCACATTTTCCTTCTCCTACGGAAAAAAGCAGAGGTACAGAGGCACGGTCGACTTAGTTAAAAATGGGGAAGGGTCCGCATTGTTTGATGTTAGTCTTACATTTAGTACTAAGTTAAATAGTGCGTCAGACAGTTAAATCGGTATCACTTAAAGCTTGAGAAAAATGAATGAAAATTTAAGTAATAGTGCTTGATTTTAGATTATATCTTACGTGATATGCTAAGCTTATTTGGTACTTTTATACCAAGACCTATGCAATTTTTTAACAGGCACAGGTAAATTATCTGAATTGAAATTCTCCGATTACAAACTCCTACTTGGGTAAAAATCGCTTGACAGCATTTAGCTAATACTGAAATAATAAACTACACATTTATAAATAAATAAAAAGAGTTAAATGCAAAACTAGATTTATTCAACTATAACGTGCGTTCGTTTAAATTTCCAACTAAAGTAGACTAAGACCTTTGATTGATACTTTAAACACGGCTATGGAAATAAATTGGAAATTTAAGTGATCGCAAATTAGTGCATACCAATGGTAAGTAATGGACTTCCTCAAAGTTAAGTGATTATCTTGCTAGAAAATTATTTTAGGATCGAACGATGAATTATCAGTTACTAATGGCACTAAGTTCTAACAGCTTTCTATAATTTAAGATATCAATAGTCAAACTAAAATAACTTCAGCTACAACATGTACTGTATTCGTATTTGGATAAAATAACAATTAGATTAAATTCCAAAAGAATATTTAGTCAAAACGTACTAACTTTTTAGTCGACTAAGGTGGCAAATAGCTACTAAGTTGAATTACTTCCCAAATTAGAAAATCTCATGAAATGCGAATATAAGGTTAGCTTGGTAAACATGCCCAAAGAAATATTGTTTATAAACTTTGCAGGCGTGTGCTGATATTAACTAGCAGAAAGCGTTCCAGCAATGTCGCGGGTCGTTGCTCATTGCCGCAACACTACCATGTGCTTTGCAAGAATTCCAAAGGCGAATAGACCCAACATTGGATGACAAAATGTTTGAGATGTTAGTATGGTAATTGAAGAATATTTAGTTTTCAAAAGAGCCTTTTATAGGAATTTTGTAAGCGAATTTGGAATAGACAATAGTCGAATAATACTCGTAAGTCGTTATTTAATATCAAAATATGTACAAATGAAAAATACAGGCAAAGCCATCTAGTGCTGAAGTATAAGAATTATTTTGAAATGAAAGATGAAGATTACCATGTAGTCCAAAAGTTTAGATTCTAAATAAATAGAAATAATAACATAAGTGAAAAGCCTAATACGTGTAAAGTTTAAATAAATATTTTGAACATTTACAAGGTGTTACCAGTAAAAATCGTAATGTAATAAAAGTTGTAGAGAAGCGAACAAATATTTGCATTTTCATATGATGCACCAAATCACTCGTAGATCATGATTTCGCACTCATTTGCGTTCATTAGCATGAGATAGATTCAACACTAGATGGTTCTACCTGTATTATTCGTGTATAACTGCACTACTTAAAGTGCTTATAAATGAGAATTGGATTTTCAAGTGGAATGTCGGATCTATCTTATCTGATGAGCCCTAACGAAAGCGAAATCATGATTCACGAGTGATTTGGCGCGCTATTTGAAAGTGAAAATTTTTGTTTGCTTACTTACAATTTTTGTTAGGTTATGCGATTTTTCCTGCTGACCAGCCTTATAAATTTTCAAAAATTTTATTTGAATTTTACACTTATTTGGCTTTTCAGTTACGTTATTAAATTTATTTATCTAGAATTTAAACTTTCGCACTATAGGATGATCTTCTTCATCTTTCATTTCATATATAGATGAGTTGACAAATTATAATACTGAAACGAAAGTAATATAACAGTTTGAAAATTCTGTACTGAACATACAAAAGGAAGCGCACAAAACACACGATCAACATTTATAAAACCTTGCATTTGATAATTAATAAACTATTTTTATTTATCTCTTTCCGCTTGCACACTTTCTGCAGACATTTGTGAACTTAATTAAGATTAACACTTACAACAATTAAACGTAATTTAATTTCGCTGTATTGAAGTTACTAGATAGAAAGCGAAAATAAACGAAGTTGGTAAAAATATTTTCTATTTGCAATCTGCGCGAGCAAACGGTTGATTTCATGTAAATTCCTGAACGGTGATTTAATACTTTGCATGCTAGAAAACACAAATTTCTATTTTATGTTGATTTGATTGAAGACTATATATTTGATTAACTGATCTAAATTTAAAATAGGCTTACAAGGAATTAATCAAGTAACCTAAACAATTCTAAAATTGACTAAATCTAGGATTTATGTCATTATGCAAAATAATTTTAAATATCTCAGGTTCCTATTTACATCGTAGCTTAAGAGCGGGGAAATTTTTAGTCAATATGTTGACTATATGTCGCTGATAAGAACAAATGTGTAGGTACCTTGTTCATTTGTAAGGGAACAGGTTTCGCCCTGCAGGTAGTTAGAAGAAAAATTTCCAATTAAAATTATTTTATGGCTTAGCTATGTAATTAGAAACACGCAAATTCATCAGTCGACGATCTACAATATTAAACACACCTACGGTAACAGTGCAATGTTCTATTTGAACGACTAAAAGGTGGGCCAAACTGAAATTACAGCTTTATATTGTATTAGATGTGCATTATATGTCTGTTTTAGGTACTTTTACAGCTTTTGGGACAAATTTATACCCAATTAAAATTACGAATATATTTAAAAGAATTTTCTACAAAAAAATTTCTTTACAATTTACCTTGTTTACATCTTTCTACTATGGACTATGCAGGATACAAATTTTCTGGAAGACCAGATACGGCTTCGTCTCGGCTATTAAAAGCTGAAGAAGAACGTTATTAGCATCTGAAACACTTTACTCAAAAAATAATATTCTCAGATTTGTGTAACGGTAAAAAAATTGCCCTCGTATCTGAAAGTAAAAAGTTAATTGTAAGAAAATGCAGTAAATTGAAATAAAACGTTTCGTAGTAGAAGTGGCTAAACCGACAATAACGCATGTGGCAGAAATCACGGGTGTTTAACCAGAGCCGGGAGCGAGGTGTGGTTCAACGGTACTTGCGAGTCTAAACACTGTAGAATTAAGACAAAATAGGTAAAAGGTGGGCGCCACTGTTCTCAAGTCAAGACTGCAATTAGGCGATATTTGCGAAACACCATGTATATCACGATGTTAGTAACCTACCTTAAAAGTTGAGACAGACATCCTATTGGTGCCGCAGATACTGGTTTAAGATTGAAAAAAATAAATGTACTAATGGTAAAGATGCTAACTTATTTATACTGGCTCTGTATATAAATATCAGTGAAAAATGTTAATGAAAGGTTTAAATATTATTTACGTTACTTGCAAAAATTTTAGGCGTAATGTGCCTTAAATGAAATAGCTAAGGGCAGGTTTTCAGAAATGACCACCCTGTAAATTATTAATTTAACTAACAACCTTAGATTTTTAAGAAATGTTATATTTACTTAGAAATAAATGCTTTATGACTTTCGTTCCTGAAAATTATTAAATTGCTAGTTAAATATTGTATGCGCACTATATAACTATAAGCACAGGTAAGGTTTTACGCTGGTGAAATGATAACTAAAATTGAGCACAAGAACACCTTTATGTAATTAATTTTGCACGCAACACACATATACACACACATTCAATAATCGTTTAAGAAATTAAATAGGACTTAAATTCCAAAAACAAAGAACATTGACTAACGAAATCTAGGCTGGAACGATTTATTTACAAAATCCTGCTTCTTATTACAACTGAAAGAGATTGATTGACGGTAACAACTAATAAATGAACTCTAGATTTCGCTAACGACACTTACAATATTTAAACAAAGATGTATAAGCAACATATATTTAAAATGGGTACTCAAGTTATTGAGACAATGGTAATTATAGAATTAACAAATTAAAGTACAATAGTAAGTGTAATATAAACATTTAGCCTTAATGATTGAAATTACAAACGTAAAATGTTTCAATGAATTAATTTTAATTCAACGCTACCACAGTTATTTCAAGTTCGTAATTCATTTATTTCCTCAATGTTTGTATATAACGGACAGCAACGTCCTTTATCTAGCTATGCTTTATTTTAAACAAACAAAGCTGGGTGATTCGGTGATGGCACGAAGGTCGGTAGATGCATTCCGGCGTAAGGTAGCCCTCCTTTGCTAGGTTCGGAGTAAGAAAGGAAAGAACAAAAGAAAATATAACACACTTACAGGTGGAAGAACTCTCTGGACTCGGGAAGCGCTTCTAGCTCTTAATTTTTAAGATAGATAACCCCCATGGGTAGCATGATACATAACAGAAATTGGCCGCTTTTATATTAGATAAATTATCCCAAAATAACTTGGATTTACTGCCTAAAGGTCTGAAGCCAGGCACGTACTTTGAAACCTTAATAAAGGCACATATTACTTTCCTAAAAATAAAGAAGACGCATCCGGACAAGCACTGAATACTTTCACACCACCTAACACAAGCGTGTCTATCGGATCACTGCCCCCCACCTCATATTTTTCTCATGGGACCGTTCCTATTCCCCCAATTAGGTCGTAACCCGTCTGTAAGGCGCCGAGAAAAATATCTTTATACTTGTTGAATTGTAACCCAGTTAATACTTTCGTAAGCTTTAAATGATATCATGCCCGTTAATGCCTTGTGTGCATAACTTTATACTTTGTAACACACAACTTTAATCTTGTTCGTTATTGACTCATAATTTTATATGCATTGCAACAATTTTCTAAAATTTCTGACATAATAATAACGAAGTTGTAACTAAAATTACTAGGCAATAGTTCAAAAGTAAAAATATGAGGTGTATTCAAATAGATTTTTACTTTAGCTTTATTCTTTCTTTTATAAGATGGATTTCTGAATTGTTTTAATGAATCCTTGTTTAACTAAAATTATATAAATCATTAATGTGCATGGTACTAGAGATCGTTTAATTTATCCAATATTCTTAAACAAACAGCAAGAGCTGACAGGATATAAAAATAAATCTTTTTTAATGAATAGTAAATTTGTACATCAAAATACAGCATTTGCAATTAAGATTTACATAAATGTAAAATTTAATTTATAGTGAATTGATATGAAGAATTAATTATAAGCATTTAAATATAATGTACAATTAGTAGTCGTATTGGAGTTTGTGTAGGTGCAACAAATTAGGTCAAAAGGAACACGATTAGACTAATTCTTTGCAGTTGGATACCGAGAAAAGTAAATTTGCGAATTCCATGAAAAATTGGAGTTTTATTTGGCGTCAGGTAGAATTTATTCAAGTTATACACGAGGATTAAAGAAATGGATCAAAACTAAGCACCACAAAAAAAACCTTTCTAAGCACTGAGCTTTTCGCAAGTTCTTAAAATAGTTTTTAATCAATGCATGAAAATGTTTAAAACTAGCTTGCAGACTCCCACGTAGCTATTCACTAAGTTACCTATAAACTTCACTTAACACTACTTAAATCACAACTCAGACAACTTGAAGGTAATGCGCTTTGATAAAACTCATGAGTGATAATATGGTATGTTATAATACAAGATCAGTAAGTGCCTTATAACAGGTCGAGAAAAAGTTAGGAAGACGAGACTCAAAGGGTCGAGTTTTGTTAATTTTTGAGACCCGTATGTCGTACACAATTTTTCTGCGTTAACAACAACTATCAATTAATTACGAAAATTTGATATCAAATCTTTACTCCGTTTCATAACAGTACTAGTGCCGTTATGAATCATAACATGCTTATTATCCTAGCGTTACTATGATAATCACAATAGTTCAGGAAGTATACAAAACAGGCCGGTAACGCAAAATAGTATACTACGATACAAGATCGGTAGGTGCCTTACAACAGGACGAGCAAAAGTTATAAAAATGAAACTCAAAGGGTCGAGTTTTGCTAATTTTCTAGACTCAGGCACTTAACGATCTTGTGCTGTACATTATGTTTTGCGCTAAAGACAACCATTAGCCAATTACGACAATTTGATATCAAACCTTTATTTCGTTTTATAACAGTATTAATACTGTTATGAACCACAACGTGCTTGTTATGAAATATAATCACGACGTTACTATTGCAATCCCAACAGCCCGGGAAATATATCAGAGCATGTAAATCAACATACAAAACAGATCGAAAGTTATAAAAAGTTATTAAAATGTGTTTAATCCCAAAATAATTATATAAACATTTGTTTGTCAAGCTATTAAGTAATATACATTAACGTAAATAAGTTTGCGGGGACATTTCATAATTATTTTCAAATAATTGTGATAACTATGTTAATAGTATTGCAATAAAAGTTATAAAAAAGAATGCGAAATGGTGCTTGTCAGTTGGTCGAACATTTTTATATAGAAAGACACATGCGAAATATTCACAATTTATTTTTTTAACAAGCAAGAACTAATTCCAAAGTGTTTTTCGGCCCACAAAGGTCTCGTTTATTTCAGTCCTTAATAACGACCTTTGTGGGCCCAAACGTGCTGTGGATTGATTTTTTGGTTATTAAAGCAAAAACTAAAATTGTAGTCATTTCATATTATGCGTTTTAGCTTTTCTACATAAGAATACTTGTTGACCAAAGGGGGAAGTATTTAAATTATCACTTAATTAGTTAATATATTTCAATTAAAATTAAAATTAAAATTTGTAAAGTTTTCCTAAATGGTACTTTAATGGAAGACAACCAGGCGTGCGTAGTGGTAAAAAACCTCGCGGTAGCTAAAATATCGTTACATTGCTCATTACAGTAATGGTATCTGACAATTAGATTTCTAAACACCAAAACTGAAAGAGTATTAAAAATGTTGTAGAAGAATTGCGAATACTGTGTCCCATATCTCTTAGAAGGGAACCGCAACGGAATTCAACGTCCTACTTTGGCGGTATATCCTCTGCACCATGTAGCAAATTCCATTTTCCACCATTTACAAGTAGAAATTTTAATAACACCCCATGAAACTGCACCCTCTTCAAACTCAGCCTGTAGGCTGACTAAAATGACGCATTCAGTTTTGAACGCAACGACCAAAAATCAATATTGAAGGGTTATCTAGTTTTACAAAATCGAATCAAAAAATACGTTTTGTAGTTTAAACATAGAAATATATTAAAGAGCAAAATAAATGCTTAAAAATGATAAAGGTATCAAAGAATTGAAACAATTAATGAAAACTTCATTATAATTTGAAGGTTGGTTATTAATATTAATAAAGTTATTAGCATTTTTTAGTTTTTTAAATTTTCTACATATTGAAAAATTTTATTTACGGTTAGGAATCGAACCCAGAAAAATGGTTAACTAGACATGTGCTTCCTCAACTAACTTATCTGAAGATAGATATCGGCACATGCATTTACACAAGTATGCTTAGACGATAGTTGTTGAACCTAGGTTCCTAGCTAAATTGTACAGGTGCACCCGCAATTAGTTCTCGGGCCAGTTAAAAATGTTTGCAACGAAAGACATTTTTCTACTCATTAATTGTAAATAATTTCAATTTAGTCATTTTTGAAATTTCTGTAGATTACTCTTCCAAAAGATTACTTTAGCTTAACCACAGCCGTTGTTGATACCACAGTCGATAATTCTGAATGTGGGCAATATAATGAACATTTCGGAATGGGGTGGATATTCAGATTTCCGCAGTATTCTCAAGAGAAATAATGTCAAGTTTAGTGAAGTGGTCGAGGAGTTAATAGGCGCTGCATAGCTAGAAATCCAATTTCTAAAACATCGACTAGATAATGTTAAATTTTTAAAAATTATTAGTTACCTGAATACTGCTAAAATAATATTTATTGTGTAGAGTATTATAACATACTTGCTAATAATTCCCTACTGATTATGATATACTAATTGGCAAGACGAATCTATAACGTGATTGCTAAGCTGTTATTTAGGACAAGTAACCGCCACTCAAGGTGACAGACAAGTTAAGGGCTTCGCGGCATGCTCTACTAAGGTTAGATCTGATCGATAGAGAGTAGGGTTTACAGATTTCTGTTTAATAAAATATAAGTTACTGGTCGTTAAATCATCAATCACGTGATTTCACACAATTTACTACGTACTAGCGTCCCTGCTATAAAATGTAGCTCAAAAATTAATTCAGGCTTATATATATTATATATGTACATTTAAATTCAACATTTAGTTTTGTTTAAACATTTATTACTTAACGAGCTTTTATAAAACGTAAAATTAAATAAGTAAATATAGATAACCAAACATTAAAAGTTATTCTTTAAAAAAAATGTTTAGAGCATACATAGTGATTTTATATTATTGTACACACGTACTTTTGAGTACTGCAAACAAAACTCTAAATTGCCTATTGATAATTTGTCGCTTTTCAACATATCTTCGTTGCCCAATTAAACCTGATTTACTAGGTTATATTGGAATGAGGGTATACGTACTTACTTTGTTTACGTGTGAAATTTTGTTTGCCGTTCCTCAGGTCATTAAGTGTTAGCATTACCTTACTTGTTTGTAAAGTATAATACCCCTCATATTGCTGTATTTAAAAAAATTATTGGAAGTGTAACTCTTTTACGAATTTTTAAGTTTCCTAATGTCAATAATATTGAAAAACTTAATGAAAAAACTATTACTATTAAATATTTAGACAAAAATATCAGCAATAGTTAAAAAATAAAACCCTAGAGACCAATTTCATCAACCTATTTAACCGTAGACTTTTCCAATTTATAATAATTTTCTATGGAAATAATTGTTATCTATAATCATTGCTGTGGCAGTAACTGGTCGACGGTTAAACAGTTTGGTGAAATTGGACCCTAAAAATTATAAAATTGCAAAATGTTCGTAAATATTTTTCATAAAAATACAACTTAAGGATTAACCTCTGACACTAATTTCAAAGAATAAGACAGACGTCAAAGATGAACACCGCGTTGGTAAATCCGTTTCTGTATCCACCCCTGAAAATGTTGAATCCATCCACTACATGATTTTTAAAATTAACGAATTGGGTTTAAACGTATAACTGAGATCAAAATATCTTTCATATCGTATGTCAAGATTTTTCCACGAGAAAGGTATCTGCCAACTCGATTCCTAAATCTCTAAATACTGGTCAAAAACGATCAAGTATGATACTTCGAAGACACTATGTTGCTGTTTTGAATAGAAGTTTTGAAATTTTTAGAATGTACTCTAACTACGAAAAAAATATGGATCAATAATTAAAATTCAAAAACAAAGGAAAATATTTTACATCCAAAATCGGCAAAGAAGGTTCTCCTATCACTTTTTCGACTCATGAACGGGTTGTTTATGTAAATCTACTAAAACAGATTGTTGCACACCTTTTGACCAATCATTTTTAATCAGAACACTGTTATAAATAACGGGTTGTCCAGCAGGCCAATTGTTCGTCGGGAGTCCGTAGGTTGGATGTAGTTCACAGTTTTTCGGGAGGAAGTAGAGAGTTATTTCCTATGTTATCGTCAATTCTGTGCCATCATACGTCGTTCGTTGAAGGATAGAAAAACATACAATAAAATGAGTATTAATATGGCTAACAACCGAACCCTCAGTATATGCCTAACGCTCAGCGTAGCTACAAACGGTTAATGTTAATAGAAACTTGTCTAGCCCAATACAAGTACGAGAAATATATTTAAGCAGCGTTTAGAAGGAACGCTCGTAAATTAAACCATTAGAAAGGCATTCGTATATTTCTGCAATAAGCTCATTTTTATTAAAAAAGGGAAAGGAAATCATAAGACGAATAGAAAACAGAATCATTTATTTAGGCCAAACCGACAATCGCATATCGATGAATATCAAACCGATAACAAATGAAAACTATTAAATCGTGTGTCCTTTCCTAAAAGATCCTAATAATAAGTATATACCACTTTTGGAATGCATGTTACATTTGCCACAACGTGCATAATAAGTATCCAAGTAAACATAGTATACTAATTTATTTACATCTTTACGTTAACAAATTTACTAGCTAATTAGTCTCAACATTTATATTCGTGAGTGTGGTTAATGTAAACAAACAAAACAGAATGGAACTAGGCCAATCAAATGCACGATATCAATTTATCTGATTTCAAAACGAAATTAAAGTTTTTACCCCTTTAAATGAAAAGGCGGAAGTAAAAATGGAGGGCAAAGATAATCTGGCGTGTAGAAATTCTATGTGTTTTGCAATACCTCGACTGCGAGAATATATACGTATCCTATGAAACCACAGATGCGAGCCGTATAACAAGTTTTTGACGTGAACACGCACAACAAAATTTGAAATTTCCTGGGACGACTTGCTTGCCTAACTTTTAAATTAAATAGTAGTGCTTAATGTAAAACAAAAATTCAAGATTTCAGAACCTTTACCCATCGGTGACGTAACGAAAGTTTCTTAAAAAGAATTAAAGTGTGTTAGAAAATCTAAACGAATACTCAAGTTGATTCTAACTTTTCCTTAAGTTATTTAAATGAAATATACAAGTAAACCAACTTTCGAGTAAAAATTGAGAAAAAACGCCAACGAAAAATTTGTAAAAGTGTGATTTTCTTGCAGAATGCTGCTCATGATCACAAGTTCTTAACTGCGTTGTAGAAAATTGGTTTTGGCCTGATTCGCTTCCCACTCCCGCCCCATATTCCTTAAATTTAAACTCATTGCAAACTAGCTATTTCCAAAATTCCTAATTCTGAAGGAAAGCAAGCTCTGTTCGAATGAAGCAGTAATAAGCACTGCGAAGTGGTTTACAGACTTAAAGAAAGCCGTCTTTTTAAACGACTTGAAATTATTTTTACCCGAGTTACCAAATCTAGCGCAACCCTAATAGATTATTTTATCACCAATTTTCCAATAACTGATGTTTCCACAAAAGTTCTGTCCTTTTCTTTTTCA
>JAHWXV010302542.1:0-10548 GCA_024586415.1 Phrixothrix hirtus | reverse complement strand
ATACATAGCAATATATATATATATATATATATATATATATATATATATATATATATATACATACCAGGCATTGTTATTTTCTGCCTGGAATTTTTCTGTTTTATAATTTAATTCATTCGTTATACTGGTAAGTTTATGTTTAGCATTTTATAGATCTAAGTCCATAATTGTAAATTTGTAGTTAAGCACCTGTTGATGACTTGGGAAATTTCAATAAGACAAAACATTAGTTAATGAAGTACAATTATTGCAACCTTTAAAAAGCGTAAAATGTTAGCATTGTTAACTACTTGCACTAACAATCAAATATTATAATCTAAATAAAAATTTGTGGGCAGACGACTGGTTTTCATTATTTATTAATCAAAAAACCCACTATAAGCTAGGATGGGTTCAATATATTACTGGTACTACTTTAAATTTGACATTTATTCTAATATATAACTTCAGTTATAAAACTACTCGGAAACTAAGTAAATCCCATTTAGTCAATGTCACACGTAAATAACTAGTGAGTTTTAAATTGTTTGTAAATTAAAAAGATTATAAGGTTTCTTACTAAAATTTGTCTTGATCGGAATTTTAGATTCTTCAAGATTTTGATTATCTTGATAACTGTCGGTTTCTATAATTCTTATTTACAATTAAATCTTCCTCAGATAATTTACTTATTACATTCGTACTTTCAGCGATCTTAAATCAACTTGTGACATCGAAAACTGCGAATTCTCTATGATGTTTCGTTATACGTATTTGTTACGATTTTATTTATTGCACTGAACCTTATTGTCCAATTTTAGTTTAGGTATTGTTGAACTCGAGGTGCTCGATCATTAACACTTCCACTTCGGTCACTTAATTAACATTACTCGACGTAATTAAGAGTTCAATTAGTATTCCGGAATAGACCTCGTCTTCAACTCTGCATGTCTTTTTATCAACTTTTCATATAGATTTTTACTACCCTTTCTGAAGTTGGTCAATCGTCTTTGCGTATTTTGAAATTCTTGCTTTGTAATTTCTGTGATCATGTGTATGAATCTCGGTACGTTTCATTATTTTAGAAACGTCATCCTTTTTGTTCTACACAGGAAGTGTCAAGGTTTTAAACTTATTGTTTCTGGATCTTATCTAACTCTTACGTTGTTATACATAGGTTACTTATTCTAAAACAACTTATTACTTTCTTGAAAAACGCAAGTGAATCGTTACGTTTTGATTTAGCGTGTGTATTTAATATTAAAAGCATTTTAATTTAATGGAATGAGGATGTTTTGAACATTTTTGTATGAACTAAACAGTTTCTTTAGTAAATTTTGGAGTATCGAGTTACCGGATCTACTTGAAGTATTAATTTTGAACAACATATCTCAAAAGCTAAACGTCATATAAAAATGAAATTTTCTATATTTCGCTCATGAAACGTTAAGAGTTTAATTAAAATGAGTTGCCGGAAGTGTCACCTCGTTTGTGAGATATTTAAGTGTTTTTGTGACTTTTTTTGGAAATGGTTCAAACATTTTTTTTAAACTTACAACGGTTCTTATGTCTTTGATGCCCTTTTACATGAACTCTTTAATTTCTCTGAAAAAAATTGTTGAAGCGACTTTTCGCAGAAGTTGAACAGCGTTTTGCATGTCCAGTAACTTAGATAGGGACTGCTCCAATTATCGTTCCCAAAATAAAGGTAAATAATATTCTAATCATTCGCGGACATTATTTGCTTATTTATAATACGTAAGAGAAAGTCGTTTGTGGTCTCATATCAGAATTATTGTTAATGTGTGAATATAGTAATTAATTGTTTTTATTAGTTTCCTTGATGTATATAGAACAAATAGCGGTACTGTTTTATTTCAGGTACTAAGTTGGATAAACAAGACCGCTTAGTAGTTATAACGTGACAAGCAACTGATTTTAATTAGTTAATTATTGGCGTTACATTTAGGAATTGATCTTATCATAAGTATTCACATTCTCTTATGAATTTATAAGGCAGATTTCTGGTTTTATCCCTTGCGGTTGTCATAGAACCAGTGAGGCTCTTAATCTAACTATTTAACAAATTTGTACTGGACATTTTGTGGTTATCGTTATTGCTGAAGGATCAACCTGAAATCCGTTACCTTGCAACGATTGAAAAGTCAATAAATTCCTCAAGATTACTGATTTTGTGTTTTATTGTCATAAGCACAACTCATACCGTTACAAAGTTACAAAACATAAACGAATTATTCATACAACAGTATTGCGCCAGGGACGAGAATAGCTTAGATAGATAAAACGCACTACTGAAACTACTTTAATGTGAAAAATATTTTCATATACCTACGACTCACTTGGAGAGAGCAGGATGTCGATAGCAATTGTTTTCGTTAATAAGTTACAGTGTGACGCACGGAAGTGAACAGCTTTTAGATAACCGATAGTCAGGAAAATCTAAACTTCAGGAGTATTTAATAACACGTAGTTACAATTTAACACATACGATTTGAATTACCCTAAGCTCCAGCTTAGTTGTGAAAAGTAAAATATCCGAGATGACGCCCATCTTCTGCAGTTTTCAAGCCTGTGGAATAGCAGGAATTTCTTTCTTCAACTCTTTCAAATTAGTGATTTTTAAGCATACACATAGATTTTAAAGTACCCCCACAGGAAAAAAACCACACATTGGCAAGTCGTAAGATCTTAGAGCTCACGAAACAATTTCAAGCCATTTCACCGACTTCGTAGTTCTATACCAAAGAATGTTGGAAGCATGTGAATGTACTGAGCACAATTAACAGTGACTGTCATACCATTTCCTTCAAAAACGTACGCTTGAATATACTCAAAGAGCCAAGCAAATATGTAGAGTACACCCTTAAACATAGTATTAAGTTCAGTGCATAGGAATATTTCAGCTTGTTACGGTCTTATTCAGCGCAATCAATAACACTCCATGTATTATTGTGGGTATTATTGGTCATTTTAATTTATAAAGAATTCAGATTTTATTCTATTATTTCAAGGTGCGCAAACGATATGCCTCTGTTACGTTTAATAGCCATCAAGTAAGTGTCAATGTGAACTGATTTTTGGAATGATCTGGGCATCTGTATTGCTTTTTATCTGAATTAACACTGGTTTGTTTTATTTAAAAGTTATACTTCTCGACAACTTGATTTTATTCTTTTTTCGAAACAATGTCCTCTGATGTTTAGCGATAGAATTCCATTTTGTTGCAACAGCGTTCTTTATAGTGTTGTGAGAATTAACTAAAAACGTTGGGCCACTCTTTTTGGGCTTTAGCAGCAAATGGAAAAAATTTCATTTCCAAACAATTCAGCAAAGAAATTCCTTGTTCCACTGTCAAATGAACTAAAAAATTACAAGTAATTTTTAAATTATCCCTCGCTATGTATTACTAAATTTATAAGCTTTTTGTGTAACTTGAATAGGTAAATCTAATTATTTAAGCAGTTAATATAAAAGTTTGGTATAATAATTTATAGATGTTTTCCTCAAAGTCGTGCTTCCTCGCTTCACTTATCTGCCTTTAAAATTTCGATATATTTACTGAAATTTCAGGTATGTTTATAAAGCCTACAACTTTTCGAAACTTTTGAGTGCTTTCTACTACAAATTTCCTTGTTGAAGGAACAAGTTTATTGCAAATCTTCTATAAAGCACTTGACTTTGTTTGATTTTCTGTCCTTTTATGTATCTTATAAAGTATACGACATGGAAAAATTAATTCGCCTTAAATATTTAAGTGAACACTTGAGCACTTAAGTGAAATACTTGATTAGTTGAAGTTTTTTTAATGTAAGGTTAACGTCGAAGTAACCGAAAAAAAATATTTAACTCTAGATTTTAATAACAATTATTTCTTGTTTGCTTGAATAATTTTTAATTTCTCCCTTTCTTTCGAAAATACATAGATGTAAAAATTCCTTTTTCTTGCGTTAGATTTAAGATTTTATATATGTTCTATTTCTAAGTACAGAATTATTAAGGTACTATACTAAAGAATAAATTCAATTAAAAATTATAGGTAATTCTAAACTTTAATTTTGAAGGACTAATTTATGGGTCAATAACATTTTCGTTCTCTAACGATATTTCGACCTGGAACAATTCTAATTAAATAAGTTAAGTTTATATATAATTCTATTGTTTAATCATACAATATTAATTTTTATACAGTTAAAAGTGTTATTTTGTGGAAATTCTATGTTCTTGTTCTCTGCAAGGGTATATGAAATAGATATGCTTCTATAGAAAAAATATACTCGTAAATTGAAAAGAAAATGAAATATCAATGTGGTGTTAACAGTTGGTTAGTAATTGAAACAGAACAAGGCTATTGTATCCTAAGAGCCATTATTACATTAAAATCTAGGGAATCGATTTCAAATCGAATATAATATGACTTGGTAATAATTTCTTTTATTGCTGGCCTAAATTAGGCTTTTATAAATGTATAAAAGCTAAATATAGTATAACAAAAACTGTAATTGCTATGATATAATTAGCCTCGCCTTACGGTACTTATCGGCTATGGTCCATAATTTTATTATCTGAGTATTAAGAAAGAATACGTAAAAGTATCCTTGACAGAATCGAATAGAAAATTGCTTACGTTCAACAATAAGTACATACAAGTTCATTTACTTGACCTACTAATACAACCTTTAATCAGTAAGGCACTCCTTTTCATTTAAATAATTTACATTTACTGCCTCTTTTATTTTAAAATTATATTATTTCAAGTGGAACACTCATTATACTTCCTCGATAAAGATTACAGTGATATATTCGTGTTTCTGTTCCTTAATTTCCTTAATGAAACAGGTCAGGAAAAGAGAAAAATTAAAAATTTAAAATGTATAGGTATAAGTTCTAGAATCCAGTATCCTTACAGTTTGTGAATAGCGCAGTAAACGTTCAATTAAGAACACTTTTAAAAATGTATGAAGCGCTGCACGCTTTTAAACATCAAGTGTTAGCAAGTGAATTATGCAGTTTACAGTTACAAAAGGCATCCAGACAGTTACTTAAAAACAAAGCAAGCTTGATTGTTGTATTCTCACGTGCTGAGATACCTGACTAGAATTCTTGACATCTGACAAGGCACTCGCGTTGGTTTCTTTCAAAATACAAAGCGCATTCTTATAGTAACAAAAGCGTTAACTGACAACGCCCAAAAGCACGTCGACATGAACTTATTAACTTTTCTACATGATTTATGTAGTTGTGTTTTAAGCAAATTTGCTACGTAAACTTTGCATCTAAAACTGCGTTTGCCATTATTAGGAAACTTAAAAGCTTTAATGCATGCGCCTTTACTTCCATTAATAATTAATAAAACGCTTTGAATTGCTTTTGTTTTTAGTTCACAGCTGTTTAAAATAGGCAAATAAATTTAAAAAGCCCTAAAAACTTCAATTACATTATTTTCTATCAATGGGAGTTTTTAAGTAGTTTTAGATAGAAGTTTCTTAGGATTTCAGAGAAATATTTAGGTATCTGTGGAACCTTTTACTCGTTCATCTAAAAGTTGACAACGCAATGTAAGAAATATCTAAGCTCACTTTTTTAATCAAGTTGTTTTAAAAACCGGCAATACAACTGAAACCTAGGCAATTCTAAACTCTTCAAAACATTCCCTCCAAGTTTTTGAAGTCCAATATAAAGGAATTCCAGATAAGGATGGATTTTCATCAATATAATTTTCACTTAGGTATAATTATACACGAATTTTAGGGATTAGACACACTAAGCCAATTTTTAACTGGATATTTTGGTATTTCGGGTTAGGTAATTCCTAATAATCATTTTCCTAGTATTTGTAGAAAATAACAGCAAAAAACGTATTAGCCCAAAGATAATTAGAAATTTAGAGCATACCCAACCACGCCAAAAAGAAAGTAACTATCAAAACGATTTCTAATACTTACCCAAAATGCATATTTAGTTTCAACCAGTTAATTACAAATTACAATAACTAATGCTGGTCCAAAACCCTACTGGGACTAATAATATTTTACTAGAGAAAGAATTTAATACATCAGATTGTATAAATTGGTAAACTTCTTATATATTCGATTATAATCGTTATTATGCATTTATTTTAAACAGGATTCGTAAACATAATTAGTGTATAAGTATAAGATTTCCTTCTAGAATTATTTATTGAGAAGGCACAGGATATTAAAGATTTCAATGTACCATTTCGATTTCTTAACGGATTATCGGATTATCAACAAAAAATTACATGCAGTGAGGTCGGGTGAACGGGGAGGTCAAGCAATCGCTCCGTTCCGGGATATCACCCGATTTGGAAAACTTTGTTGAGGAGATTCATGCTCACATTGGCCGTGTGACTTGTGACTACATCTTGTTGAAATAAGGTTTCATCATTCAGTCCACGTTCACGAACGTGAGGAATGAAGAACCTTCGTAACATTTCCGAGTAGCGCTTCGCGTTCACGGTAACACCTTGCTCCCGTTGATGTTCAAAAACGAATGGGCCTATCATTCCCGTTGCAAATATTATGTACCAAACTCTTACCTTGGCCGAATGGAGAGGTCTTTGATAGAGTGCTTGAGGGTTTTCATCACTCCAATACCTAAAATTTTGTTTGATTACATTGCCGGAGAGATGCAAATGCGCCTCGTCGCTCATCCAGAGCGAGTGGACAAGTTCCTCGTTTTCTTCAATCATTTTCAAAAACGTTGCATAAAATCGCCGTCTAGCAGCGAAATCGTTTTCATTCATAGCCTGAATTACTTGAATTTTGTATGGGTGATAGTGTAAATCAAGCCTCAAGATCCTTCTAACCGTCCTTTCAAAAATTCCAAGTGCAGTACTCTGTCGACGTGCTGATCTCAGAGAGCCTCTTGTCATAGCGAGTCTTACGCGTTCAACATTCGCGGAAGTTCGTACTGATCTCGCACTGCCATCTCATCTGTTCCTCGTTTCACCTATGTTTTCAAAGTATTGCACCTATAACTTTATCGAATTTATAGTAGGCACGCGCGGATTGCTATTAATCTAGAAATGAGTCCGGAAGCGGCGTTGAGTGGCTTTGATAAAATGCTTTCACGGCGAACGACCGTTCTTGGTTGGACCACTGTTCCATGACTGCTGAAACACTTTGTAGGGGGAAACGCAACAGTAATCTTGTCAACTCGCCCCGTGCTCTTTCTTCGCTCCCGCTCTGTTTTCAAAAATGTAGGTTTAAATGTCGCATCCCAATGTAAATTTAAACAATTTAGATCAAAAGCACAGAACATATAATAGAGTATGTATACATATACCATACAATAAATAAATTAAAATATTGTAACAAAGCTAGTTAAGTGTTTTAAAATCTTTATTTGTATTCTCTGATTGTAATAGTTATTTATTTACATGCATTCATTCTAATATTTTTCTTTCCCAGAAGTTTCTCAATTTTAGAGAAGAATCTCGTCGACGTGCAGCCAAACTAGATTTATTAATTTGAAATCCGCCTGGTTTAGGACCTACACATAGTAGAGTTTTATTTGATTACTGGCAATATAGGTGTTATTGCGAATTCTTTTATGAATTGAATTTACTTTTTTCAAAGGCTTTCTGCATGTCCATTTCCAGTTACCAAGCTCTAAATCACACAGTAGCCTAATTTCGCACCCAAGCGACACTCTGACTGCAGTTCTCTTGTTGTCTAGTTCACAGCGAAACGATATGTCATCAATAACAGATGTATGTACTGAATGCAATATTTTTAATAGTCTGAGACAACTCTTGACAAATATTTTTCCATTACCCGATTCATGTGTTCCTTCATTCCATCTGACTGTAGATGAAGAGCATTTGATCCGATCTTGCATATTTTCGATATCTGGTACAAACTTTGGAATAAGACTAAGTCAAAATCCATTCCTTTGTATGAATGTAATTCCAATGGAACTCCATCACAGCTAAATAATTCTTGTACTAAGGCCTTGGCCACTGTAACTGTCTCTTACTTAGGTAGAACTAATGCGCCGGTACATATAATAAAATAATCCATTGCAATTAGGATGTGTTTGCTTCCTGCTTCTGTTTTAGAAAATGGACCAGCTATACCAATTGCTATTCTTTCAAATTGGCTACCCACATAATATTGCCTCATCGGTGCTTTTAGCCTCCCCAATGGGCTGTTTCCAGACGCGCACATTACACATTCCCAGCACCACCCCTTGCCGTCATCCTTCCAGTTTCACCAATAAAATCCTTCACGGACCTTTCCAAAATTTTTTTTACTATTATAGACCTCCTGATGGACGATCATGCAATTGTCGAAAAATTTCCACTATTCTGATTTCCGGAACTGCGTCTGTCTTTGGCTTTCATTGTCATTTTCCAGAGATCTTTTCAAATATTAAATGGGACCTATTTCTCCAAACCCGGATTTTGACTTTCATTCTTTTATTTTAATAACTACTTCAGATATGGGTTGCTTTTTTGATCTTAATTAACATTATCTGTTTCCCAGACATCGTTATTTACAGTAATACGATTGACAAGAGGTTATTTAACTTTTAACTCCAACCGATAGCAGTGTTTGCAATATTCTTAGTAGGGCTGTCTTGATGGAAATGTCAGCATTTCGATGATTTCTTCCGCTATGATGCTCAACTTCAAAGTCAGGCGTCTGTAACCGTTCAATCCATATCGCTACTTGGCCTTGTAGTATTAAACTGTAGTAGTAATTTCAACGCTGTGTGATCAGTTCTCAATAAGAAGTTTGATAAAAGTGTTCAACAGCCTTTATCGTTGGCAATGACTTTAAAAATGGCTAATTTTATAGGTCTTTCAAAAAATATTATATATATATATATATATATATATATATATTGCTCAGAAGGAAACGTCCCCAAGCGTCTCTCTCTGATTATTATGAAATTTGGGTATGTTGTAGACAACTAAAATATAAGCGACCCATATTTTTATCTGCGGTCATTAGGTTTTAAGGAATATAAATCATCCCTAAAGTTGGAGATATTTTGAACCACATTGAGGGTTTCACTAGAAAGAATAAGTAGGCAGATTGTAATGAAACAAACTTTTAAATATTCTCCATAATGAAAAACAAAAGCACAATATTTCTCATGCTGCTATCTTACCGTGACTGCGAAGGGGAATCCTGAGAAGACTTAAAAGTGGCTAATGTATGTACATACACTCAATTATAAAGAATTTCTTTTAAAACAAATATATGTTATAGGGAAAACTAAAACGGAATCGAAGTGCTTTCATATATTACTGAAAAACGTTTGTAAATGGGTTTTCAACCCTGCACCTATACTAGGACTTTAAATCTAGCTTAATACTATTTATTTTATAAAACTCGTTCATTTACGTATATACTCTTACTAATCGCAATTACAATTTACTTCTTGCATGCCCGATATATGTTCAACCATGAAGGGGTAAATCACCCTATTCATAAAGTGTGTTAAAATGATTTGCAATGAAAGTAAAGTGATTATGCTCGATAAAATATAGAAAAGGCATTAATAAGCATAGCCCCAAGAACTAATCTCTTTCTAGATATACCCCTAAAGGAGGCAGTTCTTGTGTCGATGTACGTATACGAGTGAAATAAATTGGTGCCACAGTATAATTTATATGAGTGTTTTATGTTAATTTAGTAAGGTCGGTTATGTTTGCAAAAATTAATATTGTACTATTCGTCTCATAGTCAAAGTAAACCACCCCCACACTACAAATACACTAAACGTTACTTATAAGCAAATTTTTTAACCGTAATACTAAAACATCAGTTACAAAGCTATTAATTTTGTCATAAGTATACTAAATCTAAGGGATGTTAATGTATGAAAACGAAGATTATTAGAACGAAACAGGATCCTAGTTTCCCGATAAGAAGAACTTTCGTGAAATAATTTTAAACTAACGTCTTGACACCAATACTTCATTTGTGCATTTTTTAAAACTAAATATAACAATAACAATTATAGGCGAGCTTTAGCTTGAGTTTACAATATCGATATGGTTAAGAATTAACAATTTATATTGTATTGCAGATTATGGATAATTTATAATAACTAGTCTTGGTGAAATGATTGAAATTTTGTAAATATTCAATTGGAAATAACATTAGGATTGTATTTATCGTATATAATGGTAAAAACATAGCATTATCTATAATGAATGATCTGCACTGGTTGTATTGTATAACTGCAAAAGTTATTGGACAAGATATTGCACTATATTTCTCCTTCAACTACCAAAGTCTGTCCAGAATGCATTTCCAGCTGAAAACCACTTTGATCAGAATTATACGCATTTTGTATTCCAACCCTTTCCATATCTTGCTTCACTCCACTAATAAACACTTGTGCCTAGTTTTCTAAATCCTTAATATTTTCTACGGCTTTTTTAGTTAGAAATCCATTGTTCCTTGAATACTGCTTGTTAGACCCTCGAAATTACTATGTATAATTACAAAATTCTAACATTTAGAAAATTAAAATAAATTAACGTTTATTTCAAATTTCTAAAAATATAAA
>JAHWXV010302511.1:0-11419 GCA_024586415.1 Phrixothrix hirtus | reverse complement strand
AAATAATTTTAATTTTGTACATTCTGATGATGGTATTACTTTTTTAAGAAAAGTTAAAATTGCCGAAACAATTGTCAATTTAAATAAAAAATATAAATTTCGGTGAAGACCATTTAAATTATTAGATTAATTATGAATACGCCCAATTTCTCATTATATTTATTAAACAAACAAAAAATATTTCTCTAATCAAACCTCTCTGCTACTGTTCGTATTTATTTGAATTACCTTAAATTTATCATCTTTACTAAGTTCACTTCATGATCTTATCTAACTTAATTTGTTATTAAGTCTGTGCTCAGATCACATCAGATACAATTTACCGTAAAGAGTCTACTTTTAGTAGATAACGCTTTGCCAGTGAGTTACTTCACTAATTTTAAATTTTATTTTCCAGCTCGCGAATCTAGATTTGCCGGCCACTTCAGAAGACTTCATTCTTGGTGTTGAACTAATCGCAGACTCCACTGTTCCTACTGAAGCCAGCTTTCGATTGTATATCCGGTAACATTTCAAATTTTGGTTAATTAAAATTCAAATATTTTAACTTCTATTACTTAAAATTTTAATTACTCAACTGATAATATTTTAAAATGGCTTACGACTCATTTGATTGCGATATTTTTATTAATTTTGATTAAACGATTTATCTAATTGAGTTGTTTTATTTATCTATTAATACAAAGCTTTTTTCTTGAACAATTTAGAAATCATGAACTGTTAAGATAGTCAATTTATACGATGTACAGGTTATTAAACTTTTATTGAATTTCCATCTTTAAAATATTTTCGCTCACAGCATGTATCTGACAAGTTGGCTAAGCTACATCTTGGGCCACCCCTGAGTTAATTAATTTATTTCATTCGAAATTACGACTTTTATTAACAAGAAACTACGATTCTTGTTAATAATAGTCGTAATTTCGAATGAAATAAATTGACCTCAAAAGAATTGGTTTAGTGCCATAATATATTCAGTGCTAATAAAATTGCAACATCAAGAAGCGGTACGAATTTTTTAACCAAGTTTGATGAAGTTGATTAAATTTTGAAATCAAATCCTAAAACTTCACAACCTCAAAATTAATACGAAAAATTAATACTTGATATTCAACGTACGACTTTGTACAATACTTTACACTGTAACCATTCACAACATTCGAAATTAGTCGCTAAAATTAGTACATAACGCAAAAGTTAGCAAGCTTCAAGCTTTTGCAAATTATTTTTAAGTGGAGCATGCGCATTAGTTACTTCTATTGAGATTACATTAACATAACCTAAACTATAAATATAGATAAATGAATAAACTTTTATCCTTAATGCTGTTCTACTTTTTATTTAAATATTAATTTAAAATATCAATTTTGAGATTGTGATTGAAGATTTACGTTCCCTATTTTCACTAATTTTAAAGATTAATTTCGTTAATGTGAACGGTATTCTACTTTTTATTTAAATATTAATTTCAAGTATTAATTTGAAATATTAATTTTGAGGTTGTGAATGTAATTTTATGCTATTATACCACGAGTACGGTAACGGCAAAAGTATCGTGAATTGGGCAAATTTGAATGAAGTCGAATTGTTCACTAGCGAGAAGGGTGCATTTCGTTTAGCGAATTTACAAGTTCTTTTAACTGAAAGTCATCTATGTAAGTAAATATGGAGTAGAAAAGACTAAGTACAACAGAGAAGAGAAGCTGGGGTCAAAGACGCACAAATGAGATACAAGGCTCCCACTTCCAATGATTCCATGAGCAGTTTGGTAATAAAGATCGCACTCTAACACTTCAAAAGATTTAGCGTCGTATCTGGCCTTTAACTGATATATTGGCCACATATTGTGATACCTCTAGCTCCTCAGCATAATTAGAAACATTTATAATTGCACTTTGAGTGCCACAAAGTGGTTTTCTGTAATGAATCTGTATTCTATTTAGAGATGCACAACAGCTGCGGCCCTCGATTAATTGTTGTAAGACCTGTGCACTAAACTATGAAGGTAATGATATTGGTCTGTTTTGCTTATGGAAGTAATAAAACTCTGTCTTTCTTTTCTTCTAGCAGGGTAATGACCACTTTCGTATCGCAAGGAACTTTTTTAAACCGTTTTCACGAAGTCAATATTAATTTTATGCCATGGATAATCGAAAATGTGTGGAATACGATAGGAAGGAGATTAAATAATCTAATTCCATACTCCATATCACAACGAAACAGGTAGTGAAAATAACAAGAGCGCACCAACGCATTATTAAAGCAATTCAAGGAATCCTTTACTTTTGTTTAAAAATTTGACAAATTGTTACCTATTAGTGGCCCAAAACTTTTGCCAATTTTGATTAAAAAGTTCGTATCCTTTTCTGGTATTGCAATTTCCATGTTACTGTTAATTTTTATTTTATTTTTATATCCGAATTTGTATTTAAATACAATTTGTATTCGATTACAATTTCTAATCTATTTCCAATAATGCGACATATTTTTAGATATTTGTAAGCAACACGTTGCATATTTATTAGTTTAAATAATTTATATAATTAATTGTAAAGGTTCGCTATCTTTGAACGATTGAGCGGAGTAAATGTTTAAGTGGATCTAATTATGTTAATTGTGAGTCGAAGCCTGTTATGGGTGACAGTACAGAGAGCGTGGTGCATTTAAGCTAATTTAACTTTTACTATCGAGTTGTATTATTACTTTGCAGACCAGCTTGATAGATAAATTTAATTTATATTATGAACAATATTTGCAATTTGGTAGTAATGAGGTGGATCCTTAATTTTTTTTATATTTTCTTAAATTTAAATCACATTTTTGGTGCTGTTTATTAAATTCTAAATTTCTTTGTTGTAGGATGCCAGCCATAGCGTTGGAAGGGAAACAGATTTAAACGACGTCAGCATTGAAAATCATGGTCTACAAATTATAAAGACGTAGGGCTTTACAATTTATCTGGGTTGGTAAATCTAAAATTATTTCATTACCTTCTGGCTGAGCTTATTTGCAATTTTAATAAGTACTCACTTGTATGTTATATTATTTCCATCAATGTTATCCTAATAAATTTATTGTATCTTGGGCAATCAATTGATCGTTATTTTATAACATTTTTAGTACGTGCAGGTATTATGCGTTTAGCACCGCAAGCTGCGTTGAGTTTGTGGCTAACTTGTTCCTTAGGCGCTGTTGAAAAATTTGGTCCTATTATTGAAGTAGTAACTTATCTTATAAATACTTTGCAGTTAGAAAACTATTAGTGCATGTCTGTTATAGATTTATGCAGCTATCTAAATATAAATGTTAAGCTATTCAGCGTTGTAGCTCAGTCGAAGCATTTATTGTCGTGGATTCATAGTTTATGGCACTTTAGGTTAGGTCTCCATTTTTATTTTTAAGCGTACTTGTACGTTATTTGTATTCGTACGTGTTTTATTAATTACGAGCATATTTGTATACGTATATTGATGATTTACCTATTTATCGGTTATATTCAAACATTTAAGTATTATTTATACTCTATTCATTAATTATATTTTAACGATTAATTCAATTAAATGTGTAATGTATTTTAAAATATTTATTTTAAAGGTATACGTTGCGTATTGCTTATATACCGTTTTATTTACATTCCTCAAATCTACGCTTATAATGTATACTGCCCCAAATAAAATAATGGACAAATAGAATTTTCCAGTGCAACTTAAATAAAGAATAAATAAAGCGGAGCTACTTGTAAAAGCATCCTGAATATGGCTTGGTTTTGCTTAAAAGTGATAAAGATATTTAGAATGAGTCGCCTATACAAGTTACAGACACTTTAGAGCATTAGTTATAACTTTGTCCTTTCCTTTTTTGTAGCACTATACATGCAACTTATATTTACTGATTTATTCTATACTCATGTATTCTAACAGCATGTGGTAAGATTTGCGTGTACTATTTTATCGTGTTCACTTGGTTTTAATGGAACAATTATTATTTGGGATTTACGAAGGGGTAAGACAAGCTTTATTGATTCAGGGTATGCTTTGTTTTGGGGATTAAGACATTTGTAGTAGCTGGTTGCAGTTTTGGAGACAGTTCTTAAACTTTCTGCAAAACATGTCTGCAGGGAAATTGATTGTAACGTCTCAGATATGATTCTTAAAGGTTTCAAAATATGTTTGGAAAGAAATGGTGCTTTCAATTGTAAAATGTCCCAGAAACCGTCCTTAGAAGTTTACAAAAGCTGTTCGCAAGGAATTAATATTCCTGAAGTACTGAGAGACGGTCCTTAGGCTTTGATAATGTATTTCGGGAAGGATTTATGTTAATTGTGGTTAAAGGTATAGAATCAGATAGACCCGGATTACTTAACCATTTAATGAGATATTATAGCGTAACTTAATCTTGCCTGAGAAATTATTATCTAATATCCCTTCTTTTGAAATTTATATAAACCTAACGACCTCACCTACCAATTTCAGTTTTCTACATTTACAATGGATTCTGTAACTAACTTCTAAATTTTACAGTTTTCTAATTGACTAATCTTTCCATATATCGTGCCACTCATTTATTTCAAAAATGAAGAGAGATACGACAAAATGTGTCTTAGTTATGTGGTTCTATGAAGATTCACCAACGGCTACCTTTTTTTGATCTTGGTTGAAAGAAAAATCTTTTTTAGAGGTTAAATTTAGTTTTTTAAATATAAACACCTAATTTTAATTAATTTATCGTATTAACTGCGTCAAAATCCACGTTTTTTGTCTTTTAACATGTTTTCATAAAATGCATGATTTTCGAGATTTTTTCATTTTAAATTTCAAATTTGCTATTATGCATTTTTACCTTCAAGACATCATTTACAGACATCCTCCAACAACCAGAGCTGACATAAAACAAAGAATTCGGGACGCGTGTTAACTGTAATGTAGAGATTCTGCGAACAACTGATGGAGTCCGAATACGTTTGCAAAAATGCATTGCTCAAAATTTCAGGCTGTTCGAACAATTCACTTAATTTTAGATTACTTCAATCAATCAGCCCTTAAGGGCTACAAAATCCGATCAACAACCTCTAATGCTGGTGGGACTTATCAAATCGCAGTTAATATGTTTCAAAGAAGTGCACAATGGCAAATTTGAAATTTAAAGTAAAAAATCTTACAAAGCATGTATGTATTTTATGAAAAAATGTCAAAAGATGAAAATTGAGTATTTTGACGCGATTAACAAGATACATTAGTCGAAATTGGATGCTTCCATTTAAAACACTAAAGTTAACCACTAAAAAACCGATTTTTCTTCAACCGAGGTCAAAAGAAGGTCACCATCAGTTAGTCCCCTTAGAACCATATAGCTCTTGTTTGAAATATTTCCTCCTATTTCCCTTCGTTTTAGAAATAAGTGGGTAGCGCATGTGGTCAGACATACCCGGTATATTTGATTTCCATTTCTAATCGCTATAGGTCCTTGCATATATAATTGTTAATTTAATTCTTCAAATTTTCAAGTCATATTTGTACAGCTGTATTTTAGCCACTATTACAATGAATTTTATCAATATAATAATTCTTGAGATTCTATTTACATTTATCTATAATATTTAATGGGATGACTTTTATTTTGTAATCTTTTGTACTAATTTATTGAATGTTTTATATTATTTTCATTCGTTAACTCTATTTAATTTATCTAAAATGTATTGCTATTAACAATCTTTGAATTAATTCTTAACTTTTGCCTTATTATCTATTTTTATACATTCGATATAGAAATTCTACAATAGAACAGGTTTGTTTGTTTGTGGTTTGAGACTTGGGGATGGTCCCCTTGGCTAGACCTGCTTAGTAATTTCGCCACGCCTATTAGAATTTTGCCGAATCTGAAGTAGTACCACCTCCACGGATTTTGAATGTGCCAAACTTCACGTTGACACGGGACGTGCGATTTTACTTACTTATCCGAGACGAAAATATGCTTTTTAAATTTTTCTCCGCTGAAAAATTTACCGACTTCGGTCGGGTTTGAACACACGTCCTTGGGTTTAGCGGTAAACATGATAACCACTACACTAATCGGGGTCGGAAACAGAACAGATAATAAACATTTTGATTCGAGGATTCGTTACAATATAAGTTATTGTAATTATTACAAACAGCTAATAGCCGAGCTTTCAATTTCCAGTTAACTTTAACTTGGACGTATTTTACATCAAAGCTTCTGTTAACACAAGCTTAATACAATAATAGTTAAAATAATTAACTAACAGTTAAACGTAACTAAAATTGAAAAATAGCGTCAAGAGACGCAAATTATCTTTATATGATTCAACTACTGTTGTATTACTAGTTCACAAACAGTTCTTCATGTTAACACTTGTTTATTATTTTAAGAGCTTTGTAATTATTTTTGTCTATCAAAATTGGGGTAATTTTTGAAAAACTATAATGAGTTATTTGATCTAATTTGAGACTTATTATTTACTTGAATAACTAATTCATTTTGTATCTTAAATAATTTAAGTAATAATCATATCTAACCTAATATTACTAGATTAGATACCACTTTGACTGATAAATGTTTTCTTAAACTAGTTTCTTGAAGCCTCTTACCTTGGATAAGCAAGAAAGACGCTTATATGACAAAGGAACATCTACTTTACATATATAGTTTACAGTCTACGTTGAATTTGGGGTCATCTGGCTTTATATACAGCCTCCAGTGTCGACTCAGGAACAAACTTTTTCGTTTCGTCACGTCTGAGTATTGCAAATCCTAACAGATCTAACTTGTAATTATTTACAATCAACATTCTGGTAGTTTCTGGAACTATGTCAATTAATAGTTGACTATTTCAATTATTTTTGCATTTGTTAGATTACCATTATTTAATTATGTACCTTTATTGTACTATTGCTATTGTTGAAATTATATTATATCTTTGAAAATATACGCATTAATTACAATTAAGTCGTATAAACAAGTATATCGTTATTTATTCTTTTAAGAGCGCTGTGCAAGATACAATTGCATCAAAATTATTACTAAGTACGTTGGGATACATCCTGAGAACAACATGCTAACTGAAGCACGTGATCCCAATCTCTGCATCTTTTTGTAACGACTATCAACAAGGTTTCAATGTCAATATCTATAACTTACTTTGACATCGTATATAAATACAAAAAAATATTTTTTTAAATTGAATTTAGCTAGATTTCAGCTGTTCGTTTTAAAAAGTTTTTAATACGTTTTATTTAAAATTTGGATTTAACAGTTATTTAGAAATGTAGACATCAGTTTTGATATAAAAATACAACCATTAAATCATAAAAATAGTTAATATATTAATATAAATCAGAGAAATTTGTTTGATACTTGGATTATTAAAATAAATTTGGCCAAGGCATATTAATTGAAATAAAAGATTTCATTGAAGGACATAGATTTATTAATAAATGACATTATATCATAAAGTTATTTTACATACAGGGGGATTACAGCAAGTTTCCTATAATTATTTAAACAAAAAGCTCTAAAACCGTTACAAGGCAAAAAGGCAGATTATTTGTAGAATAAATATGATTGTAGGAGAACGAGTTACTTTATTGGTCAATTGGTTTTCTTATTTCACAAAAGCTTTATTTTTAAATTTACATAGTAGTATAGTAGATAAATAATATCAATCCTCTGTATTACAATGTTATCTCCTTTATTAATTGTTTTAAACTAAATATGACCGCTAACTTAATTAGATTCGGCATTGTTGATTGGTACGCTGCTTTATATTTGGTAAACGTGTGGTAGCTAAATCAATAATTTATGTTTGCCGAATTTAATCAAATATATACGGAAGAATACAAACATTTAAGAGAATTTGGTCATAGGCCACAATATGTTCTTACAATAAAGAATACAGCTGATTTAAATAAAAGAATCCATTTTCGCGACATTATATCCACGAATACTGTTTAATAACTCTTATTAAACTACTACGAAAGTGGATGCTTAAATTTAAGTTTCAACAACAATTTAAGGGTTTACATGTTTATAAATATATTTTAACACGTCCTTACACCTATTAAACTAATTAATTTAGTACATTTAAAAATAATGTCTTCTGATTTTTCTATTTACAAGTTAAAAATCAGAAGTTAAGGTTAGGCTTAGAGAACTACATGTTTAGACATTCAAATTGTAGCTACAATTAATTACTCCAAGCCGCCTTAAAGACATTTATCTTTACAGTATAATATATTTATGATATGTCGATTTGTTTTTCATATGAATTCTATTTAGACTGAATTAGGAAACGTTGTAAATTACGTTATAAATCTATTTACTTAAAGATGAATTTACTAATTTAATAAATACAAAATTTTGTAAACCTACATTAAGTACCTACGAAAGAAAAAATCTAAAGGCCACAAAAGTTTTAATCGAATTAAAAGAATTATAGTTTATAATATTAATACAGGATGGTTCCTTTCTATTAACTAGAAACTAGCAAGTCAAATCTTTAGAATAGTTTTCATAGTTTTCTAAACTAGATTTTATATACAGCATATTAGGTACTAACTGAATCGAATGTTGCAACTAATAATTTCATACTTAAACAAACTTGAATCCATAAAAAGTTAACTGTCATTTCTTAGGAAATTCGTTATATGACAGATCATAGTTCGTATATTTATATACACAATACTTGTACTCACATGACAAAATAATAACAATACGATCTATTATCTACTAATCATTTTACTCCTACGATGTCATCGTTGATATTTCATTAATATGGCGTACTTTCTAACTGCGGAGTAAGACGCGTATGGGTTTCATTTTTCCAATCGTCACCAGATGGCGCAGTTGCAGCTAATGGCGGAGGGGAAGATCCTGGTTGGGAAGTCGGAGTACTCACAATACTTAATGCATGTCGAATACAATTCTGAACATTGGGCTCGACATCCATTATCTCATCGAGTTCTTTATCATTTCGGAATCGTGAAGAATCTGGAGATTCGGTTTGATCATCACGGCCGTTTTCGTAATCTGTTTCCTGTTCACCGTCACCGTTTTCTCCATTCTCTTCATCACCATCAACTGCCACGCCATCTTTGTTGTTATCCTTTAACAAAAAATGTATTTTATTTTTTATGCATATATTTAACGACCTAGATTATCGTCCAAAAAACCGTTTTTAATTTTGTTGACATTAATTATGATTATATTTACACATTATGAGTTGACTCATTTTAGCATACAAGCTTCTGAATTTACGCAATATTAGGTGAAAGTCTACTAAAGAAAATTTTCGAAATAGAGAAATAAATAGAAATACTTTGGATGAAATAAATAAAAGTATTCCTTTAATAAAGTGAACCGGCCATAGCACTGTACAAAAACATTCCAAGAGTTTCTATTTTTAGCAATAAAACCTTGTTAACTTAACACGAAGAGTGTAAAGCGTTGACTACCAAATAGCTTTATGTATGAGCGCGGAAGGACTAGAAGGTGACTTTAGTGCATATTGTAATATTTTCTTATGTAACTGGGTGATGTGAATGGTACGTTTAACGTTAGTGTTATTGTATTTGAATCGTATTTGATCTATGTATTACAGAAGTATCACCCTTTAGGGGTAGCTAGCTCACTTTATAACTCGTTTCCTCATTGGAATTTTTTTTTATAAATAGCTAAACTATAATTCGCAATAAATATATTTATTCTACTATAAAATAGGCCTACATAATTATAAATTCCCTTGCACACTTTAATTAATTTCAATTTTGCAAGCTCGGATAAGTTCATCTTCGATCCCATTTTTAGTATTTCTTATTTCCCGCCGCAAGAATTACGATAACAGAACAATTTCTTAAAGATCAAGGTTTGCACATTGTTTGATGCGTTCTGTCTATATTCCCATTTTCGTTTGGAAGTGCTGTTTGATATTAATTATTGTTCGCTTCGGTGCCGTTTATCTAAATAATGGAGTTCCTATTGTAGTAAAATATCTATAACTTTTCTTAGTAATTCGTGTTTTTATTTTTAGTAAATTTATTAAATTCTCTTGTATAAATGTAGATTTTTGCATTTGTTTTTTATTGAATAGTTAACTTTACTGGAGTGCAGTAATAAATTAGAAAACTGTATATAGCAACGTTTCGTTTGTGAAACCTAACGAATATCAAACAAAACGTTATTATATATAATTTTTAATTTATTACTGTCCCTTGTCTTATTCCAGTAAAAGCTAACTATGCTATAAACAGTATAAGGATGTTAAATAAATATTACAGAAGTGTTTATTTTTTATTTTGAAGAAACCTCGAGATGATTTATTTCAAAATTTAAGGAAATGACTATTTTAGTGAAGAAAATACTTCATTTCTAAAATAATCTATATTTGAATTTTAATTTATTAAGAAACCCATCTAATTTCTGTTATATACTGATTAAGTTTAACACAGTTTTAATATTTCATTTGGTAGTACAAAATGTCAAAGAAATAAGGAGTTCGTTGATATGATTTTCTAGCGATTAGTGTGACAAAATTATAACGCAAATTCTTATTTATAAATTCTATTTGTCAATTTTGCTGTTTAACCAAATTTTATGTATTCGAATTAATTATTGCAATAATGCATGCTATTTCATATAACAGTCCTGTTTACTCATTTATTTAATATAGCAAAATTTAAATATGCTATCTATTTAGAATTGGGAACAATGTATTACCGAAGATATTTAAAAGATAAGTTTGATCTGTTTAGTTAAATTTAACACAACTCTATTTATTTTGATTTCATGTGAGCATTAATTTGTGTTTTGAGTCCCAAAAATATTGAAACACTTTTGCGATAGACTATTTTCAACTAATCGTTTATTTATTTTAATGTTGATATAATTTTGTGCCATTCTAGATTATGTTTTTATGATTAAAAGTCACATTTAAATGTCTATGATTACAATTTAATCATATTGTTTAAATTCTTAGAATGTAAGTTATATTATAAGGTTAGTTATCGTCGTAATTTACAAGAACAATTACAAATGTTAATGATTGTTTCTTTATGCAGCATCATTGTGAACCTATACCAAACATTTTTCAAATACACTGTCGTGCGTCTCTTAATAGGCTGTTGTTTTTATTGCTATATAAAATATTCTCTTTTATCATAACTGAATATGCGAAACGTCTTGCAATAAGTACCAGTTTTGTAGCGCCAGTAAATTCTTCTTTCAGTTATTTATTATTAATATTAATATTATTAAAGGGTAAACCTAGCCTTCGTAGTTTGATAATTTAAATACTATTCTAATAGAAATTCTAAAAGATACACCAGACATCCTACTATTTGTAGTGTAAGATCTAGTCTGACAATAAATCAGTTATGTGTGATAGGTCTTTCGTTAATGGGTATGAATG
>JAHWXV010302507.1:0-14492 GCA_024586415.1 Phrixothrix hirtus | reverse complement strand
TAAAATAATAATTTGTGAAAAATATGCATTTCATTATAAAATTTACAAAATAAGCAAAAAATGCATATATATGCACTTTGCATATATTCCGCCCCCTAGTCATGAATTATCTACCGTTTATGTACCGTACGAATTTCGTTTGTATCCTATACATTGCGTTTTAAAATATTACCGCACTTTAATTCATAAAATCAAAACCGTAAATTATTATGTTAATGATTTGTTAGATATCTCATAATAGAGTACAAATTATTGTATTTTAAAAATTAATTGTTCAAAAGCAAGAAATGGAAAAATGTGCCACTAGTTGAAGGAGGGCAACATAAATGTATTAATTATGAAACTATAATTCACTAAGGAGTGTGAAATTTAGATGTATTGAATAAGTCGTAATCCCACTTATATGAATAGTTACACAAATTAGACGAGGTGGTAATACTGAATCTGTAGATCAATCATTCTAGATATATGTCACACGATAAGCTGCTTCCTGAAAGCCGGAGAAGAAATTGCTAATAGTACTTGATTAAATTACGTAGTTTAAAGAAAACCTCTATTGTAAGGTTAAATTTAACGGTTATAACAAACAAATATAAATGATTTAATAAAATATTGTAGGAATTTAGAAAATGTAAATGGTACCTCTAATAAATTAACTAGATGTTATAGTTAGCGTGTATTATTTAAATTTTGGGTTTAAGTTCTTATCATTATTAAACTCGCATTTCTCGGTTTATCTTTTAAACACCTCTCTGTCTAACTTAAACTGATTATCTACTAAGCTGGATGTTATAAGATTTAAAATAAATTAGTCTTGTATTTCTATATAGCATAGTATTAAGTATTAGGTTTGATATACTTAATTATGTTCACAATTATTTAATACCAAAAGCGCATTTTATATTAAATTTGTTGTTTATTAATTATTTTAACGCTCACAATTTACAAAATTAGTTTGCCAAAAGTAATCATAAATCTTTTTAAATCATAAATCTTTTTAAAGCATATAATACATTATTCTATTTGAAAAGAATGAGAAGGGGTTAACTCAGAACTGTGCTATTTTGTTCCAAATACAGCCTAAAGTATTGCGAAACGACTTAGTTTTTGAAATATTTATTAAAGAAAATTGGAAATGCTAAAGAATTAACCGTAACATTTCAGCATCTTGAGATCATAAAGTAGGTGAATTGTACCCACATAACAGAAACCGTAAAACACATTAAGTGTACTAACATAGAGGTTCTAAGGCAAGTAAATTGTATTAACAAACAAAGCTTGTAAAGCTAAGAGAATTATACACGACAAAGATGTTTGAGCGTTATTTGTTACGCACCTTTCAGTATTTTAGGTGTAACGTTATAAAAATGCATATTTATTAATAACAATTCAGAACTAATTATATAACAAAATATTTTGTTCTATAACATTTGATAACAGAGACTTTATAAATAATACATTTGAAGTGAATTTATAAATAATTAACACCATTAAATTTATTTAAAATCCGACCTTTAATAAACCGTTACTATTTTACCAACAACTGACTATAAATATTTTAGACTAATTAAGCTCTCTTTATAATTATTGCCCCGCAAAGTTAATCAACGCTAAACTTCTTTAATTTCTTCATTAATTGAGATACACGCTTTCATTTAAGGAAGAAAAGATTTTTTAATATAGCTGGAGATATTGCCATCAATCTGGAAAGAAAGTTAAGCTTTTCTTAAAAAGTAATCCATTACCTAGTCCCTTGAAACGGAACGAGTAACTGCGATACCAATATACTCTAATTAAAAATTTTTATACTAAAATTTTATGTCTCCCGCGAATTTCTTTTTACCTACTTTTTGTAATTGTGTACAATGTGAATAGGTTATGCCGTTGTTTCTCGAGCAATGTTAGACGTTATGCGTCTCGAGGGAAAATCATTAAGGTCGTTTCCGCGTCCGCGAATTTCTAGTTAGAAGCATATTGGTCCAGGTTGTTGTAGCAACGGCCACATCTTCGCTGGACTGCTTCTTAATCATCAGTGTAAATATGGTGAACCGAGGAGTCTCTTATCTTGGAGCTTTATTTTAGAATTTTAGCACTACTATATAAATATATATATATATATATATATATACATATATATTATATTGAAAGATTTTCGTATATGATCTTATCTAAATGTAATTATTAAATTAGATAATAATCAAAATTTCAGGCTAATAAAAGTCCTTATGTGTAATCATGCTAATATACCAAAACACAAATATAATTTAAATAGATAAACAATTCTACGATAAAAATTTGAATGTTATTCATCGTATAATCTATAAAACATGAATGTATAGCTACATAAAGAATAATAACTAACTATATCAAGGTAAAAGCTTCAAAGAAATGTCTATCTATATAACACCTCATTAATAAATTACTTCAGTTACACTGTGTTTATTTTATTCGGTAATAAAATGGATTAACGTCAGAAAGTTAATTTGTTATTAGCTCGTTAAAAGTAAATTGAAAAGTTTTATCCAATCCATGATTAAATGAGTAATTATCAGTTTCAAGTTTTCATTAAGCAATATATTTTAAATTATTTACTAGTCAACCTTTATTTTGAATTTTTCATTTGGAAACCAATATAAACCACGGATTCTATAAGATAGATTTGACTTGCTTTGCTATATTAAAAGTAATTAGTAAGAAATTACAACTATGTAGAACAAAATAATTGCCTCTATCTCAAAAACATCGTTAAATATGCATATTTTCATTTATGTGAATTATCTTTTCCCTTAGTTTGCTTTCTTATTAACTGAAAAATGTAAGGTAATGTAATCATCTGATTGCCCATACATATATATATATACATACACTTACGCACGCACATACGCACGCACGCACGCACGCACGCCCGTCAGCCCATAGGCACGCACGCACGCACGCAAGCCAGCGCGCATGCACACACGCGCACACGCGCACACACGTACACGCACACACGTGCACACCCACAAACGCATACATGTACACACGCACACGCACGCGCACACGCAAGCGCACAGGCACACGAATACGTACACGCACACACACGCACACGCACACGCACACGAACACGCACACCAAAACCCACAAACGCACACCAACACCCACAAATGCACACCAACACCCACAAACGCACACCAACACCCACAAACGAACACCAACACCCACAAACGCACACCAACACCCACAAACGCACACCAACACCCACAAACGCACACACATACACACACACACACACATACACACACACAAACACACACACAAACACACACACACGCACACATATGTACAGGGTCCCTTTTTCAAAATTAACCTAGACGGTCAACTTTTTGAAGAATTTTGAAAACACTGAGAATCGTTATTTTCTTCAAAATTGATTAACTTTGCGGTCGTTTTGTGTAAAACTCAATAAATGTAACGGGTGTGTTCTAGGTGAAATAGTTTTCGAGATATGATATAAACGTCTATTTTTTTAATTACAACTCGTAGTTGGCTTTAACTTCCTGAGTGTAATACTTTATTTTAATAATACTATAAGATAGAACTAACTTAATTGCTTAAAATGGCATCCGCATTTTGTCAGCGAATAGCCATAACTGCGGCTGAAATGTTATCTTTCGATTCTTAAACATTATTTGGTTTATGTGGGCTAACCTTATTTATAATAACAACCCACTGTGGATAATGAAGCGAATTCTAATCTGCTTCTAGCTGGTTATAAGGTAGGATACTTATTGCCTATCCAACTTGTAAAACGTTGTGTTAAATACTTAAAAACGGTTTGAGTGTTACGGGCCGGAGTTCCATCATGTAGAAAGTATCTCATACTTCGAATTAAATTCAATGGCAGATTGTCGAGCACGTGTTCTAATTAATTTTACAAAAACAACATAAAGAATTATTTCATAGTAAAGCAAGTGTTATCAAGCTTGTTTCAATATTTATAGTCTGTAGAAATTGATCGCATCAATCATAATTTAATAATTTTAATTCAGTAATTAGATTTAACACTAATTTTACTTATTACATTTATATTTTACTTCGTTGTATATGAATAATGTTTAAAATCATTATGCTATTAAATAAAGTCAATTTTATATTGACATTGTTTATTTGTCCGAGAAAGACCAAAGGGATGTACCTAAGTTAAGCCTTTCAGCTAAAAGCAGTACGTGTCGAAAAATCTCTGAAGTGACTGAGAACATTGTTTCTGAATACCGTTATTGCGTGGCGATGCCCCTAAATAAATAAAAGAACCGCTCGACTAACCCCAGATTAATACTGTACCAATCAAACAAAACACAACTACATTATACTATCTCCTTTCCATATGATTTTGATAAAACATTTCTCTAGCTGCTTAACTATTTCTATTACACGTGTAGTAAGTAACAAAACAGCCTATCATTTTTTCTTCATTGTCATGCATAGTCTTAACACTTTTATATCAAAATTTCTACTAAAAAAAATATTTACGAAAAGCTTTTAACAGTTCCTTGCGTATTTTTGTTTTAACCCCTACCTGGTACGATTTTATTTGAAATATGATTTAATTGCAATAAAACTAACAAACACAAGTATAGCGCTCTTTATATTATTATAATCAGAAAAAAATTAACTTGCTGATGACGTCAAATGCAATTATAATATGTATTTAAAAAAATACAAATTTATATCATATCTCGAAAATTGTTACTTTCAGAAAACACAAATTACATTTATTGAACTTTATACAAAAAGACACATAACACAAAATTTTTATTTTTGACGTAACTTGAATGACTACAAAGTTAATAAATTTTGAAAAAAATAATGATTCTCAGTTTTTTCAAAATTCTTCAAAAAGTTCACCACCTACGTTCATTTTAAGAATGGAAATTAGATTTGCTATAAATTTTCGCCCAACTTTGCTAATTTAACCGACCTTGTACCTCTTCTAATAAAAAAGTTACACATACGCAAGTACAAGGTTTTTATTTTTAAAATAGGTAAATTTCAAAAATCCCTTTGAACACTTTCACACTAAGTGAAGCACTTTCTATCGATTTGCGGTTTAAAACGGGAATGGGAAAAATGAACGGGAAGTTCGTTTTTTTATAATATAACCTACTACTTTTTATTATAAATTAGAGTTCCACGTGGAAAGCTTTGTCTGAAATAGTTTTTCACAAGGAACCTCCGTCAACTTGATAATTGCACTTGAAAATAAAAAAAAAATAACTTAAGTTACTACCCTAAAATTAGAAGCATATCAATTATTTCATTGCTTAAATAAATACGAAAATATTTGTATATAGATGAACTAGCCATTTATATTTCTAAACCTACAATGTTTCAGATAACGAAAGCTTCGCAAGAAAGGATTAATTAGTGATTAACTATGGGAAATCACGTAACTTTAAGTACTAACAAGGACCATCTGTTTTCATTTCTTCAGGCTGAAATAAACCCCATAGACCAGCACACATTTAAATCTATGGGGAAATTATTTAATTTGTCTCTAATGTTAGCTTTTTACACTTCATATTTGATGAAAAGTTAACTATATACATGAATATACATGATATAATATGCCCATGAAAAAGTTTTTAAACGTCTTGAAGTGTTCAGCAGTGTTACAATCAGGTGCTGATACAAACGCACCCTTAACGATCCAAAAATTTCTAGTAATATCGAAAGTGGATTATAACTGCACTATACATTCGTTGGTTAAAAAGAATACACTTCAGTGACTTGACTCAGCGCATCGTTTTGGTCTTACAAGCGAACTACACTACACCATATGCTAATCTGGATTTTTTTTGAAACTTTGCACACATACTACTGACAAAAATTATTGATGTGTGTTTTTTTATCGGCAACCAAAACCCTTTAAGGAGCGAAATCCACTCCTAAAATTGAGGTGAAAATACGGTTTGTTTAAATATTTGAAAAACGAGGGAAGATATATGCAAATACTCTCCACTGGCGCTAAACTTTGTTTTTAAAGGGTTTTTCATTAATGTATATATCATTGCAATAGAGTACACAGTGAGGAGGTATTAGCGTAACACTAAGGGGAAAATACTCCAGACGTTCAACATATATCAACTAATTGCCAATTTGATTAAATATTTGAAGCTTTAAAATCCGGTATTTCTATTAAAGTTTTGGCTCAATTGCCCACTGAACTATTGCTCCTCTTTCGATGGGTTCCTTGAAATTTGTTCAGACATATTCATTAATAAACTTTTATTTATTAAACATACTTCCATTTTCCTCTCTCATCTATACAACTATTTGAAATATTTTACTCATTTAAAACAGTTACTAATAGTTTCAAGTACTTTTCATTCGTTCTTACCACTTTTCCAGAATTCAACAATCCTTTGCTTATATTCCATATAAATAGTATCTTTTCCACTATAGGAACATGGCAATAGGTTCTTTGATTACTCATTATCACCAAATATGAGATATAGTTCGATTTTCCAATATGTTATACTATATAAAAGTTAATATGAATTGTATTAGATGCGAATAGTTAGCCTGGTTCAAAGTTACAGCATTATTACAGACACCTCCATTTAACTAAACTAACCCAGTTTTAGTATTATAATCTCCATTCTCCAAATTTTTTTAGGCAATTCGTGATTAAATACTCTATTGGTAGTTATTTCAAGGCTGTTTGTTACTATGTTTAGTATAATGTATTTTAATGGAAAATTAATTCCGGCTAAATATATAATACGCGGGTTTTTTGAGTTATTTTCAAATATCAAAATAAACTTCTAACCCGCATCATATGAACATTTATTTTGATGACTCTTCTATAGCAAGTGCTTGATAAATACTTCTTGTATCTATGAATACTGTCAAGGTTAAAATATAACTACCATATAGCATTCTGACTGTTAAAAATATGATGTTTTGGCTCTGTATAAAATTACTGAATTTATATAATATACACTATAAATCTTTTGACGTGTACAAGTTGTGTATTTAATTATTGTATTACAAGTTATTTACATTTAAGTAACAAAAATGCATAGATAGTGTAGACATTTTGAAAGGTTGGCCAATATGTGCGCAGCCCAAATGTGCTGATTTTAAATAACCATTGTCTTAGAGTAAGAATAAGCTTCTATAATTTACGTCAGTCATTTTGAAAAATTTGCTGTGAAACAACACACGACTTTATCTTACCCATTTTAAATTTAATTTAAAATTATTGACGTAGTTACTTTTCTAGACGCCTACACTGTACACTTCAAAATTAATTTAAAATGGTTAAATAATTAATCCATTTATAACTTCCTATATAAAGACTTTATAGTTAAATTATAAATTAATTTAGAGCAAAAGTAATTTATAAATTTAGATAAAAGGTAATTAGATATGTAAATAATGCACAAAAATTATTAAAATATTAGTCTGTATTTATTTTGGGAACGATAATGGCAACGGTCACCCACCCAATTAACTGGACACGCCAAACACTGCTTAACTTGGGAGACTTTCCTCTATAACTCGCTTAAACGAATTTTCTCTGAGCAACCGATTAGTTCATGTAAAAAAGAATCCAAAACTTAAGAAATGTGATAGATTAAAAAATGTATTAGGGCCGTTTTCAAGAAAATAACAGAATACCGAAAAATTTAAAGAACAAAGTGGCACATCCTTTCATTTAGATCTAACGAAATTCATACTAGGAAGTTTTAGGAAGGCAATGAAATTATATACAAAATTCTACTTTTCTGGAACGTTTAGTTTTCGAGCTATATTGACCACACACATACACACAAGCGCGCGCGTACACACACATACACACACGCACACCAGCGCGCGCGCACATACTTACACGTATGCGTACACGTACACGCACACACTCAACCGCAGGCACACGCACACACACAAGTATAAGTACAAGCACAAGCACAAGTACAAGAACAAGCGCATGCACACGCCCACGTACACTCGTACGTACACGCACACGTACACGCACACGTACTCGAACACGCACACGGAAACCGACACGAACACAGGCACGCCCACCCACACCCCCACCCCCATGGTTTTTATAGTTTTTATATTTATAATTATATAACATATCGCCATTAATTTTAATGTTAACAATTAGATTGTACCTTTTGAATAATTTATACTTCTGAGGATGTCTGGGTTAATAGAAATTTATACTTTGTGTTAACCTTATAACGAAATATTAACGTTTATTTTCATTAAAAAGATTTACCAACACATTTATTTGGGTTCAACTATTTTATATTCGATTTCAGTTAAACAATTTTCTTAATTAAGTAGTGTTTATCTAACACATTTCTAAATTTCATTTAATGTTTTATTCTTGATTTTTTCTCATATCTTTAACAGATTCTAAAATAAATGGAATTCTTCGGTAAAATACCAAAATCTAATACGGCGGACGTCCTTTGATGTTCGCCGATGGTTAAAAATTTGGATATTCTGTATTTTATAAAGTATATCCCATCCAATTAGGTGAAACAAGCCTCCTTAGTACTAATTTGTTACAGATTCCCTGTAAGACGCTTTGGACTAGATAATTTCATTTAATGTTCGACCTCTTTCGGGGTAACATAAGAATATTTCATTTTATAAATTGAAGCCCTTCAGCTACTTTCCTTTGTTTTATTTATAACTCTAGACCGTTTGCATCTTCATGGAACTTTCTTCAATTTGATGGGAAATTTAATTTCTGTCGATAACGCTATCGTCACTGTCGAAGTGTAAATTATTTATAATTTGTTCACCATTCTTCTCATGATCATTTATGTCGCTAAAGTTATATCAATCTTCATTATTAAACGTTTTCTTTGAAAATAAAATATATTGTTACAAAAATACAACAAAACTTAAATCAAAAGTTAAAAGTTGAATACGAAAAAACACACATGCATTTAAGTATAGTATGTCCTATACAAATTGAATGTGGCACTTAAATTTATTAATAGTGGGGGAAGGGGAAATATTGTTGGAATGTTATCTACTAAAAGTGTGCATTAGATAAATAGCATGATATTTAAATAATATATATATAGAATTACAGTGGTATTCAACTAAATAGCAAAAAAATAGATTTTGCGTACTGACTTGTAGTACATGGTTCTATTATTGCTACATAATAGTCAAGCGTGTTATAACAATGAGTTTAGGCACAATGGTTCTCATAGTTTCAATTGAATACTAAAAATTTATTTAAATAACATAGAACTGTACATGACGTCATTACTACTTTAGATATAGAAAACACGCTAAAAAGTAATCACAGACTCGACTACCTTTTTATCTTGTTAAGGAGAAATATTATTTAATAAATATTCAGCGTCTTGTCTTCGTTTCTAGAATTCTTTAATAAAACTTATTTAAAATTGCATTCTCAGTATGGTTACATATTTTTACGTTTTATATGTAATAAAGCATTCTACCTAACAACTTCCACTACAATTCATCGCGTTTAATATTACTGTACAGATCAGGCACTAGCAGAATTTATAATTTTGCCATTATCTTTTTCAAACACTTTTTAGTATAACAGGATATTAATCTAATTAACCCATTATTTATGCAAGAAGCAATGTTTGGTGCATAAGGTTTGTAAGATACGCTACAGATTCTTATATAGTTTATAGAATATTATTCTGTCAACAGGGCAATAAAAATCTACTTTAAAATGTATCCCAATTCTATTACATATTTAAAATTCTTTCGGAGTGCTATAAGGTAAGTAACTATAATAAGTTATTTAAAAGGAAAACAGAATCTATATGTTGTGAGATTAGCACAATAAATAACCATAATAAAAAATAAAGCATTCAAGGATAACATTAACAAATTAAAATATAAATGACAAATTGATAACATCAAACTTCAAAGGAAAATCAAAATTTAGTAAAACGTCAGAACACGAACTTTGATAATATAAAATACAAACAAATGATATTCAGAAATTTCTGGAACATTTATAATATTAATTTTTAAATCAAGTACATGGAATTTGCATTTTAAATAAAACACATTTCTGAAAGTTTAGGGTGTTTTAGATTCTTTCCTATTATTAAATTGTTGTATTTTCTTAGTTGACAATATAACAAAGATTATTAGAATATCTAAAAAGGACACTATAAATGGGTTCTAATTTATACAGTCACTTTTATGAAGCGCTAATATTTTTATAAGTATCTGTGATGTATATCACATGTACTTTGATTGACAGCTTTTACGTGCAATACAGTAACAGTATGAGTTTTTAACTGAACACGAGTTCTAACTTTAAAACTAGTGAAAAGTTACCGTATCGTATCAACATCAAATTTCACAATGCGAAAAGATATATTTGCTATTTTGGAAAATAAACTTGATGAACTATAAATATAAGATAATTTTTATAGGAAACGGAACTAATACTACTAATACTATGTAGCTTTTCATTGATAGGAATAGTTTTGTTTTCAAAATTTTTGGGAAATAATTCAAATCTAAAAGAAAATATAAAATTTGTAGTTTTTTTATATAAGACAATCATAACAGATTTTGATAACCTAATTTTCAAAGCGAGAAACATATAAACCTTATCATTTATGGAACGATATGAAAATAATTTAAATATTTATTAGAATTTGTAGGTTCTTGATGCCAATATAAAATAATTTTGTTATGACTGGTTCTAATCAAAAGTATACCAAGAAATGGTACTACGCTATAATTTCCTTTCAATCGTGGATGTAATATAATTATTGTAACTAGTAAATTTAAAATGTTATTCATTGGAAGATAACTTAACACTGGAGCAACTAGTACAATCAACGTAATGGAAAATAAAAGGAAATTGAAAAAAATGTAGATAACAAAAGTATTTTTAAAGACGAATAGTAACTATATCCACTAATATACAACTAAAACTAGATCCCATAGGAGCTCCAAAACATTAAACCTAAAAGTTATTAGTGAAACAAAAATGAAGTGTACGATTTCTATAAAATAGTTTTCAGGGGTATTACAACAATTGTTTTATTCTTCGTTTTTGTAAATGCATTAATTTACTACTTTCTTGATGGAGTTAGAGTTCCAAAAGTACTAAATGAATGCTATGGGTAAACTAAGTCTTAAAATTATAAACTCGTTACCTATATACCTTTCAAAGTATTGTTAAATTGCACCGTACTTAGAAAATAAAAGTTCTTAGGTTTGTAACACAAATTAAATGGCCTGGAATCGTTGATAGTAAACAATTATGTAATATATTATGTATGTATATTATGTATGTACATTATGTAATATATGTAACAATAATTGTTAAGAACATGTTTTCTAAAATAATCTCTATAATTTCGTCGGTTTTTGGTATCCCATAATACCACCCATTTGGTTACGTGTTCTGTTTGGATTGAAATAGAAACAATGAAGGAATGGAAAATAAGCAGGCAAGCAAATAGCCATCATCAACTTTTACTTAAATGTTGATTGGATGATCGTAAGCCACAATCTAGTGGCAGTTTAAAGAAAGAGTGTCTTACGCAAGTAATTTATTTATTCGGATTTACTTTATTGGTGTTTATTTCTTTACATTATAACAGCATCATATCTGGTGTCATTTAAATTGACATCATGTATAGAAAAATGTAAATAAAATTACTACAAATAGATATTCAAATATACGTATGAGTCTTTTCCACCTTCTTCAATATTAAATAAAATATTTCCTTCTAAATTGCTTTCTATACCACCACTTAACTAAATATCGTATATAGATGCAATATGGAATACACACCTAAAACTTAATCTTCATATACTAAAATTTACCTACATCTAATTGAATACTCTATATATTAGTTTAATGCTGCACTTTTTATAACTAATAGCTTGTTAATAATAATTTGACCTTTCACGATCTTGCAATATTAAAATATCACCAAAGTTTTGAAGTAGACGTGGTAGTAGAATTTATTGTCGTAGTAGTACATAATATTAGAACATGGAGTCATGCAAGACAAGAGAACAATATAAAACATAAAATATGGAGAATAGCAGCAGTAAAAATATGATTTGATACAAAACACGACACTCTCTTACGTACATAGATACAGAAATATTCAAATCTTCACAAATGACGAAAATATTATTTACGTTTATTTTGGGAACGATAATTGGAACGGTCACCCAACTAAATTACTGGACACGCAAAACTTTACTTAACTGGAGAGATTTCTTTGATAACTCGCTTCAATACATTTTTTCAGGAATACTACTAAGACGTAACAACCGTAGCAAGTTTCAAAATCATTGTTAAATACGTTTTCGCAAAATCACAGAAAACTTAAAAATCGCAGGAATAAAGTGGCACTTCTGGTCATTTCATTTTAACTAAAACCTTGCCATCCCATGTATTAAAGATAAAAAATTTAAATATACAATTTTATTCATATACGATATTTAGTTTTTGAGATATGTTGTTCACAACTACTAATACTCCAAGTACTTCCGGTTACCCGCTCTTCAAAAATTTATTAGAGAAACTTCTTGGTTAATATGAAAGTAAATTAAGAAATATACTAAGTTTAAAAAAATCGTTATAGACGATTTCAAGAAAACAGTGATAATGAAGAATTTGGAAAATATCAAAAATGACAGAAATAATGTGGCATTTCATTTAACTAAGGTGTTTAATTTCATAGTTATTTTATTCAGACTTAACGGTGAAAGTACTTCCGGTTACTGGGCTGGTGCACGCACGCACACACACACACACACGCACGTACCCACACATACATAGAGCAATTTCTAAAATCATGATTTTCGGACTTATGGGACCCGGGACTTGAAAACCTGTATTTGGACTAAAATTTCGACATCCAAAATTTTGGTCGAAAACAATGCTTTCCCTTTTATCTATATTTCATATAGGGTAAGAGAAAACAAAAATTGTTAGGTTAAAAAAAATTGTTTAATATATGTAGTAAAAGTTATACGTATAAAAAGGAACAATGAAAATTACAACAGTATTGTTGATATTCCACATATTGGATGGTAGTATATTTTTCTACATAAATATTCTTCGAGACTCTGAGTAACCTTTATTAACCAGCAGAAAAGTTTTCACGCTCTTTTAAAGGACAAAAAATACGGTGTTATTTAATATCTATATGAACTAAGTTATAAATTGTGACACAGTTGTATAGCGGGCGCTTTTTGAACAGTAGCTTTATGTCAGGTGATTTTAAAATTGGATGTACCTTTAGTACAAATTGCGTTATAAACCACATGATTATGAAAAATTAAATTTCGATATTTTCTGAAAAATTGACAATTGTAAATATACAGGATGTTTCAAATATATGCCAATCCCTTTAGGGGGCGAAAAACAATTATACACACACCACAAATTGCATAAAATTAAAATGAATTCGAACACCCAAAATTCCTTTTTTTTCTAATTATGTGCAAAGAGTCGCCTATGATTGTATTGAGACTGAACTCTTAATTAATTCATAAAATTATAACTGACCCAGCTAACGTATCAAGTTGTAGAATATGAGCTACGTTTTACAGCTGTGTAAGCATAATTCGATTTTTTTACCGTAATAAACTGCAGGATAAGGGTATTAGCGATACACACAGTTGAAATAATTTAGTAATAATCTTGAAAAATGTATATATTACTAACTGACAAAAAAAGTTTCTATATAGGCACACCGCCAAGAAGGTGTGCTGAAATGCTGAAAAGCATAGTGTTAGCCAAAAAAATTAAACAAATAATTCCTAGTAAAGGCAATTTAAGCATTTGTTTATTGAAAGGTTTTTAATAACAATGTAATCGTTACTAAAAACTGAATTTCAGTTTTCGTTGGGATTTTTCTGTTTCAAAAGCATTTTTAGAAAAGTGATAAAGAGATGTTGGTTCCCTTCAAGCAATTTTATTTATCAGATGTACTAACGTTTCGAAGCTTTCAAAACAGATTTCCGTAACATTTACTTCGAGTAATTACTTAATATAAATGGTCAATTACATTGACTAAAAATTACAACTACATTGTTACAAATTCCTTTTGTAACATTTTTGCAAAATTGCGTTCGAAACTGCTAATCCTTAATAATATTGAAGTATTTTAATTCAGCCAGCATACAGATTTATTGGTTTTTGATCTATTTTTACTTTCTCTTACCTATATAAAGCATAGTACAGAGAAAGTAACGTTTTCGTCCAAAATTTTCAATGTCAAAATTTTAGTGAAAATACACGTTTTCGGGTCCCCTGAGTTCGAAACTCATGTTTTTAAAAATTGGTCTGTCTGTGTGTGTGTGTATGTGTGTGTGCGTGTGTGTGTGTACGTGTGCGTATGCGTGAGCGTGTGCGTGTGCATGTGCGTGTGCATGTGCGTGTGCATGTGCGTGTGCATGTGCGTGTGCATGTGCGTGTGCATGTGCGTGTGCATGTGCGTGTGCAT